>PVKH010028778.1:0-12774 GCA_004027955.1 Chaetophractus vellerosus | reverse complement strand
TTACACTTTATTCACTCTAAACAGAACGTTTCATTATTTAAACAATGTAGAAATATAAAGAATTTGGATCACTATAAAATTTTGTATAGATTCTGTAAGAGATATGATGTGGTGTAACATTATTACAGTTTATCAAATTTGCTAATTTGTTGCAATTTAATAAGGGTCACATTACCAAGATTAGGAAATTGGATCTCAGAGAATTTAAGTGCCAACCTATGTCACATCTTATCATATAAATTTATACTTTATATCTTAAGAATTCTTATATAGCATTAAAGTTTACATGTTTACATTTTCCAAGGTTTCATTTTACATGAGATGTCAAAAAACTCTATTCATTCAACAAAAGTCAACACATAGTGCATTATTCCAGAATAATGTGCTTTTTATTGTTGAGAAAATCATATTATCATTGTTTAGAACTAGAAGATCACTGGATCATATTCCAATTGAGGCCTCTCCTATAGGTTAAAACAGCTGAATTGTATCTTTCTTCTATTGCGCCTCCTTTTCTGTATTGCTGATCTTTTTTGATGAATAAGACAGCTTCCTTTTGCATTACTGTGCATATTTTAAATACTTTGTGATTACCCTGTAATTTATATTATGCAACTTATATTTGTAACCTAATGCTTTGAAAAGATACTAACTTAGCTTCAATAACTGACATGCACTCTACTCCCATATCCCTCTGTTTCCCCTGTTTATGCTGTTTTTGTTCCAATTTAACACCTTATAATTTGTATGCCCATTATCAGGGAATATGGATTTTCCTTCTTCAATTGTGTTCTGACTATTATAGTAATTAAAGAGTAAAGATGTATATTGAGGATATGGTACTATTAGGTTTTACATTTTCCATGAATTACCCTAAGATTTCTACTTGTAGCCTCATCTCTTAATGCTTGTATCTTTAGAGCATAGTCTCTTTCTCTTATAATAATGGCTTAAGAATATCAGGAATCATAGGCTTCCAATGTGGATATCACCCCAAACAGAGGGACTCCTGAGGGCTCTGGAGACATCCAGGTCCTATATCAGGGCAGATAGACCCAGAGTGTGGTGTCTTATCAGTGGGCCCTAATTTGGAACACTTGTCCTGAGAGTAACAGAGTCTGATCGAAATATGTCTTTCTTGCACATGGTAGATCTGTCTCTTCTATTCAAACTTATATGTGATGCTAGAGTTTTAGTTGTACTTCCAGAGAGCCGAGTCTATGGGCTGTCCATGTGCCAGCTGGGTCCAGAAGCTTGGTAGAGCTGCAACTTCTACTCTACAACTCAATGGATTCACCTAGGACACCAAGTGGGGAGATCATGATGGATAACAGCTATACCAGGGAATGGAGAGAGTCTGCAACTGCACGCAGGATAATCTCATCAATCTTATCCAAGGGATATAAGCCCCCTCTCCCTTGAAGGTGGAGGGGACATCACCATACCAGACTCCTCAGGATTAGGGGAAGAGCTATGGACTAGAGTGGACTTACTGGTATCCTGTTATAGACCTATTGTGATTCACAAAATGGAAGAAATTACAAAATAATGTGGAGTCAGTGGCCACTGGATGCTTTGGGGGCAGGGAAAGGGAAATACAATTGTAATGTTTTTAAGGGGCTTTTTGGGGACTTGGGAATTATCCTGAGTGACATTGCAATAACAGATATAGGCCATTTTATATCATCATATAACATGCAGAACTGTGTGGGAGAGAGTGTGGTCTACAATGTGAACTATGGTCCATGCTTAATGGCAAAGCCCCAAAATGTGTATATCTATTGCAGGTGATGTGCCACACTAATGAAGAATGTATATGTGGGAGGTTGTGGGAGGTGTGGGAGGTGCAGCATATGGGTACCCATAAAATTTTTGTGTAACATTTATGTAGTTGATGTATCTTTAAAAAACTCCAAGCGCCAATTCCCAGAACACAAACATCCAATTAGAATGCAACTTACAACATTTTCACACAACAGAAAGAAGGGAAAACAGGAATGTCCCCACCACCAGCATCCACCTACTTTCATAAGCACCTCACGCAGTAAACACATAGGAGGGCTCATGGACAGTGGCCAGAAACCAACCATCACTAAACAACACATTCAAAAAACCAAACCACCCACTAAGTTTCCCCTGCTTTCTCTCAAATATGCCAATCAGCACAGACTCTAACTCTCTATGATAACCAATAAAACCAGAAACCCCTATGGAGAGGGGAGCATCTCTTTTGTGAGCATGCCCACACTCATGTCTTGAATTTGTACTTTCCCCTAATTAAAATCATTTCTAACTTTTTTATACCTTAGGTGCAGCTCTGAATTCTTTCTTATGTCATGACCAAGAACCTGGAAATCAGCTCTGGCCACTAATCTTTTGGCAAGCCAAGCAGGAGATAGTCTCTGGTAGCTCTCTCCTCCACCTGATGAGACTGGTCAGTTTTGGGCTTCTTTCCAAAGCTTGCCTATGCATTTCTCTCTCTCTCTTTTCCATTCTGAAAGGGTCTCCAGCCCTGCTCCCAAAGGACATAATCTCAATTTACTCAGAATTCTCTGGCTCCTTCAGAGATGGTAGGGACCAGCCCCCATATTGTACAACTTCAAGGAGGCTCTGGGTGATGGGCTACACCATCCTTGAAACCTGTCTGGGGATATTCCCTGAGTCATGTAGGCATCCAATAAGAGCACAGGAGTCCAGGAAACCCTTCTCATCTTAAAACCACTTTCCTGCCCTCCATGTTTGCCTCAGCTCAAGTGATTCGTGGAACTCTCCAAAGCAACTGCCATGTTCTCTTTCCACCTACTTTCTGACTTTCCATCTGTATCAATTTATCTCCACTCTAATTTTGATTATCTCCTCCTTCTGTGTCTTCTAAGACCCTCACATTTGTCATTAAAACACCACTTTATCTGTCCCTGGCCTTCTTGCAGCAGGCCCTCTGTCTGCAGTGTGATGACCTTCTTAAAAATTGGGTTTGTAATTACAACAATCTAGGCCAGTTCATCTGGACTGGCTCAGAACTCAGTCCTAACCCTCTCCCTCAGGAAGTAATGAAATTGATTCTAGGCCATTATCTTGGCTATCCCCAGGAATCAGGCACAAACTTCATTTGGCCAGCAGCAATCCTAGTTACTTAAATATTTTATTTGGGTTCTGCAAGGGTTTTATGCAAGTGTTCTGTTTTACCATGTGTCAGATCCCCAATCCCCAGTCTCTAGCTATGTGGACAACAATTAAGCTTCTTGCCCTCAGCAAGATCAAGTGAGGGACAATTGTTTTAATGCAACCCCTTTCTAGGGAGTATAATTGGCTTGGGAGCTTTGATCTGGAAGCCCATACCAGACATCCCCCAAAACCTAGAGAGCCCGAGGGACACCCAGGGGCCTGGCCTCTGCATTCTTGGGACATAGGGAACCAGAGAAGTAACATCAAATGTCTCCCAAGGCCAATATATATTGGGAGTTTCAGTTTGGAGGCTAAAAGTTCAGTCAAGCTGAAGTCTGGGGTGCCAGAATAGCTGACAAACTTTTCTCCATTTCTCCCTACAACAATGAAAATGGCCTCTACATACCAGCAGACTCTGCACTAGGGTGCATTCTCAAGAACTGGATGAACTTGTCCACTGAGAGGTTAAAAAAAAGTGATCTGCTTCTGTAATACCTCATAGCCATAATGTCATCTGGAAGACAGCCAACAATGGGCTGCCAATGGCACCCTAAACTATAACCCTATCTTACAGTTAGAACTTTTGTGTAAGAGGGAAAGAGAAAATGTATACCAAGCCCCTTAAACACAGTAAGTTACAAGAAATAGCCCAGGAAGAAAATGAAAACCCTATCTTGTTCCAAGGAAAACAAGTGGAAGCTATGAAAAAGTATTCCCAGGTTAATCTGGACTCACCAGAAAGACAGATTATGCTTAAAACCTATTTTATAGGCCAGTCAACCTCAAATATTAGAAGGAAACTTCAAAAATTAGGACTAGGAACCCAAACCCCAATAAATTCTCTTTTAGAATCAGCTTTTTCCATCTTCAACAAGCAACCGAGGAGAATAAGGTAAGGTGGGGCAGGCAGAAGGCTGGCCTTATAGCAGTCACAATTAGCAATGGTCTGCTGCCTTGGGATGACCCTGGCTCAGGCTCCAAAGTGCTGAGATTCTGCCTCAACAGTGGAGAGCATGGTCGATGGAAGAAAGACTGGCCCAGACCACCACAGAGCCTCAGGGAGCCCCCTGGTCCATATTCCTGATGCAGGAAAACAGGCCATTGGTCTTGGGGTGCCCTGAACCCCAAAGGGGTGATAGAGTACAACCACAGGCCCTTGCAGCAATGACCAGGGAAGACTGATGGGGCCCATGCAAAAAGTGAAACATCAGGCTGAAGGAGCCTTGGGTGACCTTCGATATGACAGGTAAGAATATTAACTTTTTAATGGATACAGGAGACACCTCTTCTGTTGTGACCTATCACTCTAAAACTCTCTCTTGTCTGGTAGTTGGAGTTGATGGTAAATCTAAAATTAGGTCCTTTACTGAATTTCTTCTTTGTAAAATAGGAGATTTAATACTATGCCATCAATTTTAATTGTCCCTGAATGCCCTACCCCCTTTGCACCCTGGGGGGCATGCATCCAACAATTAGAAATAAATAAAACCTCTAACATGCCTGTGGTCCAGTGCTCAAAAGAAGAATGGAGAGCCTTGTGCTTGGCTATGATTCTAAATAAGAATCATGTCAACAACTCTATCCCAGAAATAAATAGCAAATTACATCCTATAGTCTAGGAAACTGGGCAGGCTCTCCAAGTTCCCCCAGTTTCCTTCTCTTATAAGGCCCAATTACCATATCCCAACAGAAAACAAAATCCCCTAAAGAAAAAAGCAATGAACAGACTCAAGCTGATGATAAAAAAGTTTATAGAAGTTGACCTTTTAATTCCCTATCAGTCCCCCTGTACGTCCCCTACAGTCTCAGTAAAGAAGCTGAATGACACCTATGGGTTAGTTCAGGACTTAAGAGCAATTAGCAACTTTGAGATTCCCATCTACCCAGTAGTCCCTAACCCTTATACCCTACTAAATCAAGTCCCAGAAACTACAGCTTGGTTCACTGTTTTAGACATAAAAGATGCCTTTTTTCTGTATTCCACTCCACCCGCTCCCAGTCTCTTTTTGCTTTTACCTTTCAATGGCAGGAGTCCTGCATTAAACCTCTGGTCCAGCTTACATGGACCATGTTACCACAAGGGTTAAAAGCTCAACAAATCATCTAGGAGTTCAAGAACAAAATCCTCCCTAGACCCAATCATGTGTTGCCTTTACCTAAAGTCAAAACCTGGCAGGAGAACAGGCCTCACTATGAAAGTATAATAAAATAAAATATGTTGGCCACTTTGTAAGCCTGCAATTCAATAATGACTTAGCCCTGAGAGCATCCAGCCTACCCTGCCAATTTGCCTTCAGAAATGTGTTCTTGTAAATGTTTCATATTGTATCTCACTGAAATACTGATAAAATATTAAACAAAAGAAAGCATATATTTCTGAAAACTATTCCCTATAAGCATATCAATGTTCTACTATAGCATTCTCCTACATATTTAAATGAAAAAGTTATGTTTGTATATTGAGTCATTACTCTGGAAAGTTGTTTAATTTTGATGGTAATTGTATGTTGTAAGAGGTTTGCTTGGAGACAGTTTTCAAAAATATTTTGGTAACTTAAGTATGTAAAGTGTATAGTACCTGTTCTTATATTAAGGAAAAATAAAGTAATTTTGCCTGAAAAAAATGACTGCTTATTAAGAAAGAAGAAATGTGGGACAAAACCAGAAAGAATATAGAAAGTGCAGAAGGTAAGTGGAAAAGGAATTATTGTGGTCAAATTGAGTAAGATTTGATGGGTCTATTGATAAAGTTTTAAAAACTTTAGCATCACGTAGTATATTGATGCAATACTAAAATCTGGTTCTCTCTCTGTTAATGTAAAAAGTTTCTTAAATTTTTACTCTGTTTGAATAGAAGGTTACAGAGTTTTCTCCTGAATAATCAATATACAAAACAGAAAGTCTGTTTATCAAAATAGCTTCTTAAACTTTAAATTTGTCTTGTCCTTGATGGTTTAAGGAAAACAAGTCTTCTCACTCTTAAAGAACAAATGTTCAAACTTAGTAACTTTTAACATCTTGCTCTCTCAAAGTCAAATCCTGAAAGGTATCTTTTTATTTCTAACTATTGAAAATGATCTGTTCTTTCACCTTGTAAAAAGTGAAATAATAAAACAGTTAAGTTCATCCAGTAGGTTATACATATAATGAACATTTTGGTACTCCTGAGAATCCCTAACCAATTTCCAGGAGCCCTTTCTGTTATTTCAGAACAACTAAAAATCCATCAGCACGCTTCACCTTGGATTATGGGTCTGCCCATACCAAAGTCAAAATAGCTCTTAATTATATTTTTGCAATCTGCATGTTGTCCAACCAGGCCCATGGTCCTCTCCTTGGAAAACTTCCCCCACAACTCTGTTAATCTATAATCCATCTTAATCCAAATGGTCACTACTGGAACCTGGAAGTGCCCGACACGGACATCAGTGGCAACAAATGTAAGGCACAAGGAAACCTGAAGCTGGGGAATGCAGACCAGTGTTTAAACCCTAACTGTTTTTTAGAAACTATCACAGAGGAAACTAAAACCAAGTTTTAAACAAATCTCATATCAACTGCTCAGATGGTACCCAGTTTTCCAAAGATAGTCCTAAGCCTAAATTCTTTTTAAATCCACAACTCAAAAAAGTCAGTGTTGCAAGTCTTCTGTATCCTGTCTGGACTTTTGTTGATCTAACCCGGCTTCCTGATAAACCACCAGATATTTTATTTCATGAAAACAGTAGGGCCCCAATGCCTGCATTTTCTCCTATCTCTGCAGACCAAATGGCCTTATGTAAAATTCAATTATTGGCCCTGACCCCAATGGCACCTCTGACATAACAGGGAACAAAGGTTGTTTAACCTCCATCTGTGGTTATCTAGCCTTATTCTCATTCATGGTGACTCTTAACCTTGAGGAGCTATGGTTCTTTATCTGTGGGAATAAAACTTATCTAACACAGTTTAACTCTTTCAGGGATGATGTGTTCCAAAGCAAAGTTCTGATCATGCATAGATTTCACCCATTCCTGACTATTGCAATGAGCACCACTTCTCCTCAACCAAATAGTGTAGCTAGAGAGTTCTACACCTTGTCAGGCAGGGACTACAATGCCTAATCAGAAGGAAGTGATACAGAGGAATGACCCTACCCTTCAGCTCCCCCTTAAGATTAAGGGTGTACAAAACACTCGTGGGGGGGCGTAAGACAGGATAGAATAGGGACCTAATAAGGAGGAGCAAAAACCCAAAGCATAAATCCTCATAACACAAACATCCTTATTGGAATGCAATTTGCAACATTTTCACACAGCAGAAAGAAGAAAAAAGCAGGAAAGGCCCAACCACCACCACCTACCTACTTTCAAATACAACTCATGCAGTAAACACACAACAGGATGTGTGGACAGTGGTCAGAGGCCAATCACCACTGGTCAGTGTGCCCTGAAGAAGAGCTCATGGTAAACAACCAGAAGCCAACCATCTCCAAACAACATGCCCTAGAAAGCAAACCACCCAATGTCCTCCTGCTTTGTCTCAAATATGCCAGCCAGTGCAGACCTTAAACCTCTATGATATCCAGTAAAACCAGAAACCACTAGAGAGAAGCCATATCTCTTCCTTGAGCATGCCCACACTGGCATTTTAAGTGTGTACTTGCCCCTTATTAAACTCTTCTCTAACTTTTTTTGTAACTATGGTGTTTCTCTGAGTTCTTTCTTACATCGTAACAAAGTACCTGGAAATCAGGTCGGGCAATACTAAATGCCAAAGTAATGAAAGACTGGGAGAAGCTGGATCCATGGCCCAATCAGTATGACAAATATCTTTGATTCACTCAAGCATGAAATTATAAGCAAAATGAACAAAAAATGCACATAGTAGAAGTCAAAACATTGCCATGGAAAAACTGTATGCCCTAAGACTAAGGGCAAAATTAAAAATCTTCCTTAACAAAAAATAAAATAAAGGCTGTGAGCTTAAAAGGCATTGCCACTAACTTATTGCCTGCCAGAACAAAACTCAATTCTCCTTATTGAAAAGACACCATAATCTGCATTCCGTACAATCTATCATTCACAGCATACATTCACAACATACAGTAGATCATAAAAAATTACCAAACATTAGGCAAATATGAAATTGTGAAACACATTCATGAAAAAAGACATTTTTATAGAAACAGATTTCATGATAAACACAAATTTGAATTAGCAGGCAATGACTTTAAAACAGCTTAAAACATATGTTTAATGTCTTAAGGAAAAGATGATCCTAATGAGGAAATATATGAGTAATCATATCAGAAAAAATGCTGACTAAAATTATAATGAAGTAAATAGAAATTCTAGGAAGGAAAAGAAAATTAAATGTAATGCAAACATTTTCCAGAAGGACTCAACAGTGGAATAGAGGCTATGAAAGAAAGAAGCAGTGAACTTGAAACCAGATCAGTCAAGGTTTTTCAAACTGAGGGGCTAAGAGAAAAGCAACAACAACAATCTTTTTACATAAAGAAGAACCAAGGCTAAAAGGATTTAAACAAATGAATGTTTGAAAGTGGGTGAAATTTTATAAAATTTGGAGGAAAATATATAGATGTGAGGAATTCTGAGCATCCAAAGCAAGAAAATATAGTAAGCAAAATCCTTACACACAGGTTCACACACCTATAAACACACAAGCACATCATAATCAAGCTAATAAAATGAAAGATACAGAAAAACAATTCCAAACATCCAGGGAAGACAGGGAGAAAACATGATACAGTGGGATGGGGGATTGATCGGTGAACTTTAGGGGAAGCAAGGAACATAAATTATTGCTGGCTTACCATCAGAAACAGTAACACGACAATAAATAAAATTCTACAAAGTATGAATAGGCCAAAAGAAAAATAATTCTACATATTATGAAAATGTTCATGAAACTCAAATGTCATATATATAAGTTAAATGAAAACTCAGAAACTTCATTGTCAAAAGATCTGTGGTACAAGAAAAGGTAATAGCTCTAGAGCACAAAAAAAATGATATCAAAGGAAAAACTGAATGCACAAAGGAAATGAAGAGAGCATGGGATGTGAAATAAGAGAAATTTTTGCAAAATAGGATGGTGAAAAATAAAAGTAATAGCATTGTGTTTTCATGTTTGTAATATATATATAAATAAAATATATGAAAAAATGGCTGAAATGACTGGGACAAATTAAATTGGAAAAATTTAAGGTCTTAGATTTTATAAGAAAAGGTATAATAATGTCTTTTTCCTTTTATTATTAGAGAATTAGATTTATAAAAAATATGAAAAAGTACATAGATCCCACATAAACCCTCCCAAATACATTTTCCCTATTAACACTTTATGTCAGTGTTATGATGTTGTTACAATTCTGGAAACAATATTATTATTAATAAACTGTTAAATGGAAGCCATAGTTCAGATTAGGGTACACTCTTCTGTTATACAGCTCTAATTTCTTAAATTTTTATTCCAAAGTATACATATATGCTTAAATTTTCAATTGTACCTCTTGCAAATAGACAGTTCAGTCATGCTGGTAATATTCACAAAGTTGTGCTACAATCCACACCATCTATTTCCAAAATTTTTCCATCACCCCAAACAGAAATTCTGTACCAATTGAACATTGACTGCCTATTACAACAGCAACCCCATGCCCTGTTAACATTTATTCTAATTTCTGACTCCCAGATTTATATAGTCTAATTATTTCATTTCTGGAAGGTCATACAATATTTGTCCTTTTAGTTATTGTTTATTTCATTCAAAATGATGTATTTGAGTTTATGCATGCTGTAGCATGTGTCAGAACTTCATCCTTTTATGGCTGAATAATATTCCATTGCACATATATACCACATCTTATCCATCCATTCATCTGATGGTGGCCATTTTGCATTGCCTGTGTCTTTTGACAATTGCGAATAACACCATCATGAATATTGATGTGTAAATAGTTGTTCAGATTGCAATTTCGATTCTTTAGTGTGTATGTGTAGAAATGGCAATGTTGGGTAATATGGTAATTTTATACTTAACGTTCTTAGGAACTTCCAAGCAATTTTCCTCAGTAGCTGTGTTTTACATTCCCACTATAAAAGAATATGTGTTCACATTACTTCACATCCTCTACGTTACTAGTTATTTTTAACAGGAGGTAGTGTAGTAGGTGTAAAAAGTTACTTCATTGTACTTTTGATTTGTGTTTCCCTAAAAATAATGATGTTGTGGATTGTTTCAGGTGCTTAATGTTCAATTATTTATCTTTTTTGATGAAAAATCTGTTCAAGTTTTGCCAATTTTTTAACTTGGAAGTATATCTGTTGGTTGTCAGTTATAGGATTTCTTTATATATTCTGGATAATAAACCGTTATCAGATTTTTCCCCATTGTGTAGGGTGTTTTTTGCTTTCATGATAAAGTACTTTGAAGCAAAAGAGGTTTTTTTTATGATTATTATTTTGGAAAAGTCCCATTTATCTATTTCTTTTCTCTTTTTCTCCCCTGTTTTCAGTATAAATGCAAAAGAACAATTATCTAACAAAAGATACTGAAGAAATTTCCCTGTGTTTCTCTCTAGAAGTTTGTGGTAGTGTTCTGGATGCCAAAGACAATACCATAATTTGGGTTAGCTTAAACAATAGAAATTTTTTGGCTCACAGTTTTGAGGCTGGCAGAAGTTCAAAACTGAAGCATCAGATAATTCTTTCTTCCTTAACACATTTTGTTGTACATGATACAAATTGTATATTTACACATATGACCTACCATAGAATTTTCATTACTATTTTTTCTTTGAGACATTGTGAGTTAAAAAAACAATTATCCACACTATAGAGGATTCTCCTATATTGCCTCACTACCAACAACTTACATTGTTGTGACATATTTATTTCAAATAATGAAAGAAAATTGGCATAATATTACTACTGTCTATAGTCCATAGCTTATATTTGGTTTCTTTTCCCCACAAACCATCCTTTTATTAACACTATGTATTAGTATGGGGTATTTGGTATAGTTCACCAGAGAACGTCTCATATTTGTACTGTTAAACACAATCCATCATTCACTTTTGTTTTCACTGGGTTATTTGGCCCCTTTCCTTGTAAAATCCATTCAAAGTGTATACTCACTGGTTCTCAGTTTCATCACAGAGTTATACTGTCATCAGCACAGTCCATTTCATATCATTTTCATTGTTCCTAAAGTAAGAATCCCACACTCATTATATCTTGCCATTATTGATGCTTAGCATTGATTCAGTACCTTGTTTGCCATTGCTCTAAAAATATTACAATAATACTGTTAAATATAGTGCATAAATTACATTAGTTGTATTTCCCCCAATATCTTCATATTATGGAGTTCTATATCCTTATCAATCTTCCATGCAGAAGTTCTATCCATTCTTAAATGTGGCTTACTTAAGTCTATGAGTTTGACATAGAACCATGGTTACCCTGGGTTTAACAAGAACATTATAAATCTAAACAATCTTATTTAATTTATACCAACTTAACTTAAATAACATATACAAAATTATGCCTATATGCCTCCATTCCCCCACGTTTTAGTGTACATGATATAAATTATATTTATACATATGACTTAACACACAGGATTCTCATTACTATGAAAACATTTGCTTTTTATAGTTTGTAAAAATAAAAAGAGAAGTTATAAAAAATATATTAAATAATACTAGGGTTTTAATTATCAATGTGGTTACTTTACCAGAAATCTGTATTCCTTTGAAATGCTTGATCCACTGTACAGTGTCCTTTCTTTCAGTAGGAGGAAGTTCCTGGAATTGACTGTATGGCAGGTCCTGTGGTGACAATCTCCCTCAATTTTTGTTTATTTTGGAATGTATTCATCTCTTCCTCATTATTAAGACAAATTTTTGAAATATAAAATTCTCAGTTGAAATTGTTTTCTTTTTTTAATGGAATAAATTATCTTACAGTCTTCAGGACTGGAGATGAAGGTTTTTGTTGAGAATTCAGCACTTAATTTTAATTGGACTGCCTTTTCAAAACCTGTTGCTCTTTTTTTGGAGCTTAAGGAACTCTTGTTTTTTCAAGGGCAATGTCAGGTTGCTGGTAAGATCAGCAAACTTTGTGGCATGTGGATTTGACCTTGTTCCATTCCCCACTCCCCAACTCAGAAAGAGTCTTGAAAACAACCCCCCACTTCACAGGCAGCGGACTCCCAGAGCCAGAGGGAGCAGGGACCCTTATTCACCGAGCACTGCAATTACTCCTTGTTCTGAGCTGTCCAGCGGCTCCCTGGAGGATCCGCTCAAAAGCTGGTCTTCATCACACCTGGTTCATAACCGGCCCAGGACTGGAGCTGCTTGGGGGTGTCTGATGAATATACTTACTGGATAAGGTGCTGGATGCTGCCACTGAGGTGACAGATGGCAACCGGTGCCAACAGCAGACTAGCTGCAAAGCCTGGGAGGGAAGGCTAGGGCAGGAGACCGCGTGGGCTCTGAAGCGCTCCTGCATCTTCCCGCATCACGGCACAGCTGTGAGGTGGAGGCCAAGGCAAGGGGGTGAGTGTGCACTGACACGCACAACTCTCAGCGTGGACCAG
>PVKH010028777.1:0-12771 GCA_004027955.1 Chaetophractus vellerosus | reverse complement strand
AAGAACTTAACAAACCAATCATGTTTAAAAAGATTGAATCTGTCATCAAAAATCTCCCAGCAAAGAAAAATCCAGGACCAGATGGCTTCACAGTTGAATTCTACCAAGCATTTCAAAAAGAATTAACACTAGTCCTGTTTAAACTCTTCCAAAATATTGAAAAGGAGGGAAAATTACCTAACACATTTTATGAAGCCAACATCACCATAATACCAAAGCCAGATAAAGATACAAGAAAATAAAATTACAGACCAATCTCTCTAATGAACATAAATTCAAATATTCTCAACAAAATTCTTGCAAATCGAATCCAACAGCATATCAAAAGACTTATAACATCACGACCAAGGAGGATTTATTCCTGGTATGCAAGGCTGGCTCAACATAAGAAAATCAGTCAACCTAATACACCACACTAACAAATTGAAGGGAAACAAACACATGATCATCTCAATCAATGCAGAAAAGGCATGTGACAAAAGCCCAGCACCCTTTTTTTCATAAAAAAAAAAACACTTCAAAAGATAGGAATAGAAGGAAAATTCTTCAACATGATAAAAGGCATATATGAAAAATCCACTGCCAACATCAAACTCAATGGGGAAAGGTTGAAATCTTTCCCTCTAAGATTGCGAACAAGACAAGGATGCTCACTGTCATCACTGTTGTTCAATATTGTACTAGAAGTTCTAGCTAGGGCAATTAGACAAGAAAAAAATAAAGGCATCCAAATAGGAAAAGAGGAAGTAAAACTATCACTCTTTGTGGATGACATGATCCTGTATTTAGAAAATTCTGAAGTATCCACAACAAAGCTATCTGACCTAATAAATGAGTTCAGCAAAGTGGCAGGATACAGGATCAACACACAAAAATCAGTAATGTTTTTGTACACTATATTGAACAATCTGAGAAGGAAATCAGGGGAGCATTCCATTTACAATAGCAACAAAAAGACTCAAATACCTAGGAATTAATTTAACCAAGAAGTACAGAAAACTACAAAGCAATGCTAAAAGAAATAAATGAAGACCTGAATAAATGGAAGGACATTCTGTGTTCATGGATGGAAAGAAGAATAAATATCAGGAAGATGTCAATCCTACTCAAACTGATTTATAGATTCAATGCAATACCAATCAAAATTCCAACAGCCTTCTTTCTAGAATTAGAAAAGGTAACTGCCAAATTCATTTGGAAGGGAAAGTGCATCCAAATAGCCAAAAGATTCTGAAAAAGAGCAACATGGGGGGAATTTCACTGCCTGACCTTGAAACTAATTACAAAGCTACAGTGGTCAAAACAACATAGTACTGGCATACAGACAGACACATCGATCAGTGGAATAGAATTGAGAATCCAGAAATAAACCCTCACTTATATGGCCAACTGGTTTTTGAAAAACTTATCAAGTCCCTGTTAATGGGACAAAACAGTCTCTTCAACAAATGGTGCTGGGAGAACTGGATATCTATAACCAAAAGTATGAGAGAGGACCCCTATCTCACTCCCTATACAAGAATCAACTCAAAATGGATCAAGGACTTAAATATAAAAGTCAGGACCATAAAACTACTAGAAGAAAATGTAAGGAAACATCTTCAAGACCTTGTAGTAGGTGGTGGTTTCTTGGACCTTACATCCAAAGCACACACAACAAAAGAAAAAATACATCAATGGGACCGCCTCAAAATTAAACACTTTTGCACCTCTCAGGACTTTGTCAAAAGGATGGAAAGGCAACTGATTCAATGGGAGAATATATTTGGAAATCACATGCCTGATAAGATCCAGGATCTATAAAAGAGATGTTACAACTCAACAATGAAAAGACAAACAACCCAATTAAAAAATGGGCAAAAGACCGAATAGATGTTTGTCCAAAGAAGAAATACAAGTGGCAAAAAAAAAACCATGAAAAAATGATCAACATCACTAATGATTACAGAAATGCAAATCAAAACTACAACAAGATAATATTTCACATCTATCGGAATGGCCACTATTAAAAAGACAGAGAACTACAAGTGTGGGAGAGGATGTGAAGAGATAGGAACACTTACTCAGTGTTGGTGGGAATGCAGAATGGTACAGCCACTATGGAGGACTGTTTGGCAGTTCCTAAAGAAGTTGAATATAGACTTGCCACGTGACCCTGCAATACCACTATTGGGAATATACCCAGAAGAACTGAGAGCAGTGATACAAATAGACATCTGCACACCTATGTTCATAGCAGCATTATTCACGATTGCCAGAAGTTGGAAACAACCCAGGTGTCCATCAACTGATGAACAGATAAACAAATTGTGATATATTCATACAATGAAATATTAAGTAGCTGTAAGAAGAAATGAAGTAGTAAAGCATATAACAACATGGATGAACCTGGAGGACATTATGTTTAGTGAAGCAAGCCAGATACAAAAGGACAAATACTGTATGATTGCATTACTATGAACCAAATATGTTGTGTAACATATTGCATAATTTTTTTAAAAAATTATATGTATCCAGTACATTTAATTGAGAAATGTATGTTTTTGTAACTGTATTTTCTTTTTCTTTTTACAATATTGTTTATATTTTCAATTATTAAATGTACAAAATAAAGTTTTAAAAAAATAATTGTGTCTATAAAGTTTAAAACACTTCTTCCTCAGCATACACACAACTATAATTTCCAATAAACTGACATGACTTCTTTATACTAATTAAGGACACATAATATGCATTATACATGTGACTCCCATTTTTAGAGAGTTCCTTCTAATAACAGGAACTTGAATTTTCTAATGGTTACACTGGGCATGCTTCACCATTCAGTCTTCATGATTCATAAAGACAGAATTATTTAGGCAACTCTTGGAGGATTTATGTAAGCTGATTTACCCTGAGGTTAATGTATTTCTGTCTTTAAAGGAGCCTTACTTAAATATTTAATAATTGGTTTAATCAAGAGTACATTATGAAATAATCTTCTTATAGACAGAAATACCGTATCTGTACTCCAAGATATAAATGTTCAAGACAAGTGTGGAAGGGACTGGCCAGCTGTTCACCAAACTTGTTTCCTCTTTTGCCTAAACAGCTGCTAGGCCACATTTCCCAGCTTCCTTGTAGTTAGGTGTGGCCATGTGACTAAATTCCAACCAATGAAATATGAACAGAAGTGATTTGCCTACAGGACCCTCCTACAAACAATCTACCACCTCCACTTCCCTTCCATCACCTTGATTTAGATGAGCTCACTGATCTTGGAATCCATGAGTTGAAGAAGGGGGAGTCACAAGTTGGAAGTTGTTGGCAGCCCTGAATATCCATTAGAAAAAAATAAGCCCACCAGTCAGGAAACCTCTCTTAGTCTTTATGTGAGTGAAAAATAAACTTCTGTTTCCATTACATTATGGAGTTTATTTGTAGTGTTACCATAATGAACACAATAAGAAATATGTAAATCGAATTACCCACCGACATTAATTATGAAAGGCAAATTTGAAAGCAAATAAATGTGCAAAACAAATTTAAACTGAACATTTTGGGGAAAGATTTGTGCCTCACACTTAAAGCACTAAACCTCAGGAACTGGAAAATTAATAAAATGTTCTCTCTGGCTTATGTTTCAAAGTGGAATATCAGATTGAGAAGTTTGGACTTAGCAACGGCAGAAGAATAAATCACTTAAAGTAGTTAAAAAAAGAAACTGTCCAAAACACTACTTAATAAAGTTAACATGCAATGTTTCCCAGTTAATAATGTAGCATGTGATCAAACTCTGTTACAACAAAATTCAAGACTAATTTATTTGATTATCTTGAAATATTTTTCTTGAACACTACTTGAAATACATAATTGACTGGGAGCCTGAAAATATTTTAGTAATACAGAGCTTATTATGATGAGATTTTACCTGTATTTCATTAAAAAGTGAAATGTTCATATTCATCTAGGGAAGCCATAACTTATTTGATTTGTCTTATGACTTCCTTTCATTTAGCTTTCATTTTTATTGTAACATATTGTGAACAAACTGAAGGAAAAATATCCACTTGACATTATGATATTTGTTTGTAGCTTTGTCCTGATTTTTGTTTCCTACTTAATGACTAAATGGCACCACAGTGGGTAATGCACTGGAGTAAAGTGGTGAATCATTAAAGAGTTCGTAAATTTTAAAAACAGGGGCAGGCCTTCTGGGTCCCATATGCTTCTAGACAACCCAATGTTATGCTGTATTAATTGAACCATGAAGCTTTTATTAGCCCTCTTTAAAAATGCTTGCAGTGAAGCTTTTATTAATGCTTGCCCTCAAATTGTTTATACTACTTAGCATTTCCATAACAATTTATATTTCAAAAAACTTTTTGATCATTAGTTAAACCTACTGTACATTTCTATAAGGAAATTCAGCTGTTTGGCAAAACAGGGACATGAAGGGAAAACTCAACTGATTTTTGCCCAAGATTTGCCAATGAGAAAAGAAAGTGAATACAATATGAGATATTATCACAAATGTTTATCTGATATAAATTGTCTGTTCCTCTCACTCACATGGGTGGGTGTTCCCACAGTGGTATTCCCATAGCGGCGAAGAAAAGAGAAATTATGAAAACTAACCCTGTGGTACTTTGCAACTCAGCTGTGACAACTCTACCTTCCAAACTCATCTAGAAGCCGACAAGGCCACAGCATCACGCAACTCCAGAGGCATCAAGTACATTGTGTTTTATGCTTGGAAAATCCCTTTGATGAATTTTCATCAAAATCACATCAAGAAAATTAGATTCATCAAAATTAAAGGCCACACAGACATGATTTTTAAGTTGAGGCAGTCCAATTTAAAAATGTTTCAGCCCAAAGCATGTTTTCTATAATCTTGGTGTCACACTAAAACTCTGGTCTGGAGTTAAAGTAGGTTCAAACTTCTTTTGAGGAAAAAAAATGTACTCTACCTAATCAAATCTTTGGTTCACCTCCACATAAAACAGGATGGCCTAGAAAGCAGAGATTACATGGATGCCACTAGAATTTTCCCCACAGATTATTACATCCTCGAGGTTTCAACAACATTAACTTTTCATTTATTTATCATCAGAGGTTAAAAATAACTGAATTGCTCACAGTAAAGATACCTACATTAAGATAGGATTTAATTACGTGTTTTCAGTTTTTAAAGCATCTCAAAATGAGAAACACTAGTGCTGTTAGACAGATTAAAGAACACTTCTGCACTTTGCCAAGTAATAGTGAAGAGCACTAAGCACTAAGTTATCTAGTACTCCCCCTCCAGGTCTACCAATAAGACTCTACAGGAGAGGGGTCAGGGAATCTTTATTTTTAACAAGTGCTTCAATCACTGTTTTGAAAATGCTAGATTAGATGAACCCTAAAGTATTTCTTTCTGGGATTTGGTACAAAAAAGAAATGAATGTCTGCTCCTTTCTTTATTAAAACCCTTAACACAACAAATGGACCAAACTATTTACACTTGTATCTCTCCCAATAAAGGCTACTGTCTGTAACAGGAGAAACCATGTTTTAGTACGTTTTGTGGTCTTTCTAGATAATATACTGCTTGACACAAAGTAAATGATTAGTAAGTTTTGAATGAATGAATGAATGTCTAAATTGCAGCCGCTAGCTGCCAATCTTATCCAGAAGGTCTTCACTCCATTCAGGCTCCTCAGTGCCCAAGGGCACTATCCAGTGCTCTAACTTAGAACAGCATTATCATTGGGGAGCAAGATAAAATTAAAACCAAAGAATTTTATATACAAAAATCAGTACATATTGTTTGACTCAATACTTGACCAAGTGAGTAATATTTTGGACTTGATATCAACTATATTTGAATATGGACAGAGAACTTTTTAAAGAATGGTGTCAGTGATTGGGAAAAATAAGAATTCACAGTATCCTAGAACCAATTTTCAAGACAAACATAAATACTCTGTCTAAAACACTGACTATTAAAGAATTTCTGTTACCACTAGAGTGAGACTATTTTTCTTCCTTAAATATAATAATTCCTTAGAGCCCTTTGTGGAACAAAAGCAAAATAAATGGATGGTGATTGCATAAGACCAATTTAATTCTCTTTACAGATAGTAAAAAAAAAAAAAGGAAATGTAAGAAAAATACTTTTTCTAAGTCAAATGATCAGGTTATTTCTCTGCCAGTAGAACGTGCATGGCACCATAAAATGCAGGCTAATAACAGCAGAAAAGTGTTTTTATGCTTGTGGTCAGAACATTTTCCTTTATAAATGCAAAGTGCATTTCAACTATCTGATCATAATTTGTTCCTTGCAATAAATACAAGAGCCTCTTACCACCTGGCCCCTTTGCTATGATTTTCCTTAAGGCAGATTTTATTTATAAAAATTTCCAGGTAAACAGAGTTGAGACCTCTGTATAATACCATTGTCAAGAGAACAGAATTATTTTTAAGAAAGAAATTACGCAAGGAAATTTTAATCATCCTGAAGTTAAATGAGCTTCATTCAGTGGTTGTTTCACTTATCGTGCACTTTTTCCCTCCTCCTAACCGAGCAATTACCATGGCTGGCAAAAAACGCTCTCATCAAAATAGTAGCCCCAAAGGACATTTTCATATCAGATTATCACTATCCAGGTGGTCCAGGAGTTACAGACTTCAACTACCAAATACGTCTAGTTGTGATCCAGCGTCAGGTATATGTGGGGTTAATATGTTTTTTTTAATGACTGCAACACATTCTACCACAAGAAAAAGATATTTGACCATGGTAGTTCTAAATTAAATGCCTCTTAAACTGTGCAATTGAACATTCATAGATAAATACATACATACATACATACACACACACATATACACATACACATATACATACACAGATGCATACTTGATTTCAACAGAAGGCATATTATGATATCATAATTGCACTGAACAGCCCGGCTCACAGAACACTTCAAATGGGCCATGTGGAGAGAAAGGAGACCAACAGGTATAGAAATTTAGACCAGTTATTCTCAAAGTGTGGCCACCAGGCAGCAGTAGCTTCTCTTGGGGGAATGTGTAATAACTACAATTCTTGGCCCTCACCTCAGACCTACTGAATAAAAATCTTTAAGGATGGGGTCCAGCAATCCATGTTTTAACAAGTGATGCCAAGGCATGGTAACATTTGAAGCCATTGAGCTAGACAGCCTCACAGATAAGAGGCCTAGGTAATTCTTCATCTACCTGTTACTTGTCCTATATGATATGATGCCAATTATGAATCATGGCTGTGACTAAAGACTCTGGGAAATCTTTACTATATCATTTAGAATCAACAATCACAGTTATACTTTCAAATAATATCGAGTTCTGAATTCAAGATACAAGTTGACAACTTATTGGGGATGGGGAGAAAGGGTGATGAGGAAGTGGAATTTCAGAGCAGCTAATCTGGGTGGGCATTCCAGGGATGAAAATCCTGGTACGATTCCTCCTATTATAAACTGTGAATATATTATTAATAAATCTTCAATCTAGAGAACTGGATAATTCAAGGATATCAACATGTGGAAAGATTTTTTTAAATATATAGAAATAAATGCCCCTGTAATGATCCAAGAAGAAAATCATTTTAAAATTGTTATGAATTAACATGTGGGATCTGACCCTACTTCATCATTCTCAGAACCTGGATTGTGTTGGGTCCAAAAGTGAGACTTTGTTCTTGGAGGAATGGGCGTTGGCTGGGCTGATTACAGCATGACATGAGCCACATACTTTATTCTGGATTTGGAGGAAACAGGTGTTGAGAGTATAATTAAACATGTATATAGGAAACAGAAGTGGCAGCAAAGAAGGGTGGGGAGAAGAAATATCCTTCCTGTGTGTCAAAGAGATCCAGGCAGAGTCAGTCCACAGTCTGACTTCAAAGCTCCAGGGCACAATTTAAAAGTGTACTTACAGACATAGATAAGATCAGAAAGACTATAGGTGTGAATTAGATGCCTATTTAATAAATATTCATAACTTCATAAAATTAAATATGAAGATGACATTAGAAACTGAAGAATTACAGGCCAGTGCTCAGATAATAATGCAAATGAAATTAGTTGCCCAGAAAGCAAACTAGGTTTACTAATAGAGGATTAGACATAGAATAACTAAATTCAAATTCATTATTATATCAACCAATCTTAGTCAGAAAAAAATGCTCTTTCATGATCTACATAGTTCAGTTAAATGCAACAGAAAGCAACATATTTCACTAAAGTCTGTAAACAGTTTAAAAAAGAAATCAGACTGACCAGGCTGCACCGGGGAGCTCATCATGGGAATCAGGAGAAGGTTTCTCTGTGGAATGGATGAGGGTTCACAGCCTTCGTTCAGCTGCAGATGTCAGTCCAAGAGAGGCTGGAAGAGGAAAAATCTAGAATGTAAGAAAAATGCAATGTATAAGACAGAGGGTATGTCACACTGAAAATGAATTCACATAGAGAACTGGTCTCAAGACTCAGCTCAGCCACTCGTTCAAATGTGTGTCATAGAGTAGTCACATGAAATTCCCAGGTCTCTAAAACAACAAATTTACCAGTCTTGCTTATATCACAGAAATACTGTGAGCACTAAAATAAAATAATAGGTGTGGAAGGAATGTGTGAGCAGGAAAGCATTTCACATAATTATAATTAATTCACTATTTACTATACACTTATAATTTATCATTATAAAAATTGTAAATCCTTTGTTTTAATTTTAGGTATAAGTAACTCATTGCACAGTATTATGAATTATCATTATCAATGATTTCCTTCTAGGTATTGAACCTCTTAGCAAAAAGAATAACAAACTAAAAAAAGAACAAACAGGTCATAAACTATAGAAGTGATAGAAAACCTGCATTAAAATTTCCATTTCTTATTGAAGTCTTTTGCAATCTTGTTCCAGCCAAAAGTAATAGCAGCCATAGACTTTCTGAGAGTGGCACTAACAGAAGGGACTTCTTGAAAGGAATTTAAGGGACTTTCTGCTTTTAATTTGAATGCACTCCTACTTCTAGATACTTAGGCATTAAAAAAGTAATTGGTAGGACATTTTCCTAACAATTAGTTTATGGGAATGTCAAAGTTTAAGAAAAAACGGGGGGGGGGAGAAGAAGACACTTTTAAAGCTACAATTAACTATGCTCTTTACTAAAATATTGTATCCCAACTGACTAATCTTATGGGCAGAATACTGTAATTCTGAGAATTATACATCTCTTTACCTTGAGTATCCAATGTATTTATTGCCTCATTTTCCCATCAGTATTTTGAAAGTGTTGTTACTATTTTTTCCCAAATGTATAAAACAGGGTAGACATACAAATTTCCTTTTAAAAATCACATAACATCATCAAGAACACCTATAATATACTTCAAATAGTCTCTAAATAGAAATATGCTATTTATTTATTAAAATAGCGAAAAAGGGAAATTTTAGGTTCTGTATTATTGCTATAATAAATTTTTTTAAGATCCATGGGAATATAGAACACAAACAATGAACCCTAAGGTAAACCATGAACTCTAGTTAATATTAAAATTATAAAAGCGTGCTTTCACCAATTTAACAAACATTTCATACATATGCAAGGTGTTAACAGGGTGATATATGGGAAACCTGCATTTTAAGCATGATTTTTCTGAGAACCCTCAAATTCTTCAATTAAAAAAATCAGCTAAGTAGAGTCATCAGATCTAACAGGCTATTTCTCTTCACATTGTTAGTGCTTGATAGGTATTAAAATTTAATAACTAGAAAAAGTGGATATTTTTATAAATCTCTCTCAAAAATTATACTAATGTGCTTATTTTATAAGCACTATCTAAAGAAGTTTAATGTCCACGTAGATAAAGAAGCAGTATTTCTGCAAAAAAAGATAAGATGACAAATGAAGACCAGAAAACTTGATTTTGGGGTCAGGAAATGGACTTTCTGACATTGGCTTACAAATAAAAAGATGTCAATGCCATATTTATTATAACAAGAAAATCATTTGCATACTTCTCTATAGGTTACAAAGTGCTTTTAGACATATCTCCATATTTGACATTATTCTCACAACAATCATGCTAATAGGTAGCTACTTCTCACTGTCCCCTTTATAAGTGAGAAAATTAAGATGTCATCTGCTCCATAATTAAAAGATAAGGCAAAATCAAATTTAAATGTAGTGGGGAATAAATTTATAGACTATCTTAATTAATGTGGACTTTGATATTTTTGCCTTTTTTTTACATTGTAGTCTGAAACATTTCATAAGTGTTCTTGCACATTTTGTTTCTGTTTTTTGTTTGTTTGTTTGTTTCAGAAGTTGTAGGATTATAGAAAGCTCGTGCAGAAAACACAGAGTCCAAATATACCCACCCATTTTAAAAATATTTTTTAACAAATCAATTTTACTGATACATATTAATAAAACATAAATCCATCCAAAGTGTACAATCAATGGGATTCGGTGTAATCATGTTTTGGCACATTCATCACTGCAATCATGCTCAGAGCACTTTCATTATTACAATAATAATAATAAATAAACAAACAAACAAAACTCATCACCTTTCAATTCTCTATATGCTTCCCCTACCATACATAGCTGCTATTCTGTTTCCTTCTCTCTAGTATTTTGGTATTTACATTTTGTAAAAAGTCTTATATATGTAATATCACCCATATTCATGTTTTACATGAAGTTTTACTATCTTATACAGTCCCATGTTACAGTTTTTAGCTTCCCTTCTAATAATATACACGATCTTAGACTTACCCTTTCAACCACTGTCATACCAATGTAACAGCTCTGCTAGTTAAAAGCACCATGATATGCTTTAACCATCTCTATTCATTTCCAAAGATTTACAAACAACTTTTTTGATAATTCTGCACAGATTAACCCTCAGCTGTACATTCTCTATCCTCATTCCATTTTCTGGTGACCTATATTCTAATTATTAACTCCATGAGTTTACACAATACATTCTGTCATAATAGTGCAATCATATAGTACTTGTCCTTTTGTATCTGGCTTGCTTCACTCAACATAATGTCCTTTAGGTTTATCCATGTTGTCATATGCTTCACAATTTTATTTCTTCTTATGGCTACATATTATTCCATCATGTGTATACTCCACAATTTGTTTATCCATTCATCAGTTGCTGGACACCTGGGTTGTTTCCAATTTTTGGCAATCATTAATAATATTGCTATGAACATTGGTGTGCAGATGTCTGTTTGTGTCATTGCTCTCAGTTCTTCTGTGTATATACCATATAATGGTATTGCCAGGTCACATGGCAAGTCCATATTCAACTTCCTTAGGAACTGCCAAACAGTCCTCCACAGTGGCTGTACCATTCTACATTCTCACCAAAAGTGAATACACATTCCTATCTCTCCAAAACCTCTCCAACATTTACAGTTTTCTGACTTTTTAATAGTGACCAGTCTAATAGGTGTGAAATGATATCTCGTGGTTTTTATTTGCATTTCCCTAATCACTAGTGATGTTGAACATTTTTTCATGTGTTTCTCTGCCATTTTTATTTCTTCTTTGGACAATTGTCTTTTCAAGTCTTTTGCCCATTTTTAAATTGGGTAGTGTAGCCATTTGATGTAATTATGAATTCCAAAAATCAATATTGAATCATGCTTGTAAACTGATCTGCTAATCTGGGCATAATTTAAGTTATGATTAGGGTGTTGACTGGGCCACATCAGTAGAGTGTTGAGCCCCACCCCTTGGTGGGTGGTGGAAACGAATATAAAAGGCAAGGCAAAGGACAGAGGGAGCAGATTTGAGAAGCAGTTTTTGAGAAACAGTTCTGATGTTGGAGAGAATGCCCCAGAAGAGAAGTGAGCCGTTCACCTGTAGTCTACAGCTGACTTTGTGGAGCAAGCAGAGGAGCTAAGCCCGGAGACAAACACAGCTCCGGGAAGAGAGGAACTGAAGAAGCCTGAACCCTGACAAATGTCGGCAGCTGTCTTGCTCCAACACGTGGCAATGGATTTTGATGAGGGAAGAAACTTATGCTTTATGGCCTGGTAACTGTAAGCTTCTACCCCAAATAAATACCCTTTATGAAGACCAACCAATTATTGGTATATTTGCAAAGGCACCCCTTTGTCTGACTAAAACAGGTAGTTTGTCTTTTAATGGTTGACTTGTATGATTTCTTTGTAAATTATGGATAGGAGATTGCCAAATATTTTCCCCATTGAGCCAGGTGCCTTTTCACCCTTTTGACAAAGTCCTTCACAGTCCACAGTTTACTTTAGGGTTCACTGTTTTTGTTGTACAGTTTCTTTATTTTTACATTTTTATTCTAGCAACATATATACACCTAAAATTTTCCCTTCTAACCATATTCAGGATTATAATTCAATGGCGTTAATTACATTTCAATGCTGTGCTACCATTACCACTATACATTACCAAAACTTTTCCATCCTGCGAATATTCTCACTGTCCTGATTTTGTAATAATCAGGGTAGACTAAACATTCACTATATTAGAAACCATGCATGTGTCCCCAGACCCAGTTTTTCTCCCTAGGTCTGGTTTTTAGAATGCTGGTGATAAACCAAGCCTGATTTAATATATGACCATCCTATATGGGAAATGACTGTAATTCTTGGTATCTTTGGTCAACCTTAAGAGATATAGCAGCGGGACGGATGTGGCTCAAATGGTTGGGTGCCTGTCTCCCATATGGAGGGACCTGGGATCGATCACTGGAACCGCCCAGTAAA
>PVKH010028776.1:0-12774 GCA_004027955.1 Chaetophractus vellerosus | reverse complement strand
CTGAGGTGCAGAGTACTTTTGTGATCTCCTCAAGCCTACAAAACTAGTAAGTGACAGAGTTGACATTTGATTAAGGTATAGTGTCTGTTACAAGGGGGTTAAAGATCTGTTTATGGCCCAATTATGAAAGAAAGAGTTAGGGAACCCTTTCTGAAGGATTTCCAGGGTGAGGAGTACAAAGTTTCCAAAGAGGTCACAGAGGCATTCCTAACTTATAGGGTTGGGATAAGATGGTCTTGGCCTTGGGCCTAAAAGAAACGAGGTGTAAAATATAAAGTAAGTCTAACTGCAAGGTCAAGAAGACATTAAGAAAACTGGGAAAGAAGTGCCATCCATTTGCAGGCTGATAGTATTTTATTGCTGAAATGCTGTTTGTTCTAAGCAGTGTGATTTAGAAGGAACTTTCAGAGTCTATTCTGTTGGGGTCTCCACCCCTAGGCCATACTGGCAAACTACTGTCAGATGCCCAGTTCTTCAAGACATCAGGAACCAGAAAACCATTTCAGTATTTGATCCATCTGTCTGTCATTATTTTATTTAAGGTCTAACCTAAATCTCTTTTTGCTTCTGTCCCACTAGTTATATGTTGGGGGTGGGGTGGGGATTTGAAAAGCTGCTGAGAAGCTTTCAGTGAAAAATCCCTTCATGAGTTTATAAACAGGAATTCATACTTCTCAGACTTCTTCAGCCTAAATAACACGAACTTCCTTGGCCTTTTCTTCTCACTTCCAGCTTTTGAATTATACCGGTTGTTCCAGGTCCCTCTGGGAGATCAAGGCTCCAAGAATAAGAAGAGTTGTTGTTTCATCTGCTCGGATGCAGGCTGTCCTTGCCTTTTTGCTTCATCTGAAGCAAGTCTTCCTAAGAAGACTCTTCTCTTTTAAATATCTCCCTTACAAGTGTCCTAAACACTATCGGAAGACTTTTCTTCATAAAACAGGCTCTAATCATGCCGCTTTTCTGCTCAGAAACTTTTGTTAGTTCCCATAGCTACCTTGTTGAGTGCTTATCTTGTGTCAGGCACTATACTAACTGCTTTATAGACATTATCTAATTTAAGCATTACATCAATGGTGTGAGGTTGGGAGTTTTATCTCCCCCATTGGAAGAAGAAGAAACAGAGGGACAGAGTGATTACACAACTTGCCCCTGTCTCATGGTTGAAAAGGGTCAGAACTGAGATTTGAACCAAGGCACTTTGGTCCCAGAGCCTGAGCCCTCCACAGTGCTGTTTGAATGTTTTTTGGTATTTTAATATCATGCCCCCTGTTGGCAGGACCTGTCATATCTCTTTGTATTGGAAGCACCAAGTACAGTATACTATTTACTAGTCTTCAATAAATGCTCATTGATGATTATGATGAAGAAGAAGAAAGCAGTTCTATGGTGACTATGATGGGGAAGAAGAGAGAATTTTAATTGTGATTCTCCAATTTGCCAGGGAGAATCTGGGCTTCTTGATCCCCATGGGCTTTCCTGACCCCTTATCAAGAGGCCCTACTGTGTGCGGATTTCTCCATTCAGTGGAGGAATCCTCAAGGGAGAAGACCTGATTTCTGTCCTTAGGGAGCTCCTAGGCTAATGGAGGTGACTCCACTGGTATCCAAGACACAGACATTTTGACTAAATTTGAATGACTGTTGCAGGTTCAGACACTACCCAACCTAGGGTTTTGAGACACTGATTTGCTGTGTTGGTGAAGGAGATGGTGATGGGGTGACCACAGAGATTGAAACTCTCTGGAATTTCCAGCTGTCCTTCAAGATATGGAGACTGGTTGTGGTGAAGGGAACCCCGCTGGTCTCTGTGGTGTGCCTCTTTGGGTCCAAGCCTAATTATCTCTCCTCTCCAGAGAGCCACTCAGTTCCCCACCTCAAGCTTAATGGGGCAGTGATGATCTACCTCAGAATGAGGTGAAGAGACTGAGAGGGCAACTAGGCCTCCTCAAGGCCACAAAACAGCAGAACTGAAACTATAAGCAAGGTCTCAAATCTACCCACCTGAACGTCTCAGCCTCACAGGGTGGGGGTGGGGAGGTGGCACAGTTTCTATGTCAGAATGACTCGGTGCTCCAATCGTCTGTTGTGCCCTCACCCCCTCCCCCGCCACCCGCACTTGGCTTAAGCGCCCTGCCCTGAAGCAAGAGCTGAGATCTCAGTTTTTGGGGAAAGTGAGATGCAGCGTCGCCTGACAAATGGGTGGGTCCCCACCCCCCGCCCAGTTTACGAGCCCAGGGTGGCTCCCTCCTTCTAACACGCTCCCTCTCTTAATGGCCCTGCCGCAATCTTTGATGTCTTCTTCTCCTCAAGGAGTGTTGGGGGAGAAAGAAGCCAACCCCAGCCAAAGAGGCCCTGCCCATGGTAGTTCTCAGTGAGGGAAGGGGCTCCAGGGAGTAGGGCAGGGATTCAGCATAAGAAGCGGTAGGTTGGACAAACTGGCACACTGAACATCCTTTGAGATCTGTATCTCTTTGGGAAAGATCGACATTGTATTTGGTTTCTTTCATGATATGCATGGGCTTTAGAGCAAGCCAGACCCAGAATCAAAATCTAGAGCCCTCATTTTCTAGCTTTTTGACTTTGGGCAAGTTGCTTAATGCTTTGAACTTCAGTTTCCTGATCTGAATTGAGGAATATACTATTCATTTTACAGGATGTTGTTAAAACGAAGTAAAACATGCACATAAAGTGCCTAATAGCTATCTTATATCCAAACATGCTCCCCTAACTGAGAGATAAGTTCCTTAACGGCAGGGCTCTAATCTGCTCCTTCCCCTCCATATCCCTCCACCGTCTCCAACACCACAGTCACTACACTGCAGCTCTCTTTTCTGCTTAGGTAAAGAGCCATTTTTAGTCAACCGTCCCCCCTTTCCTTACAAATGCACAAATCCCCGGACCTGTGTCAATCTTCTCTTTTCTGTCATCTACTGGCCCCATCTCAAAAGCCACCAAAAGAAAAGATGAACAGAGTGCTGCTCCTATCCTAGAGAATCCTGTAAATAACCCCCTCTCCACACTTGGCAGTTTTCCCTTTTCTCTGCATGTTCCCTCTCCCCTCCATTAAAATTATTTTATTTGCTTTGCTCCTATTCTTATCCATCTATAATTTTTATTTTATAGCACCCCATAATGGTCCGGGGCCATCCCTACTGAATCACTAACTGGTCTTACTTTGGGATTTAATTTGGTTTTATTAAAATTACAAAAATTTTCCCTGGGCAGGTGTAGACCTGGGTAGGGCAAATGCTCTCTAGGCTGTTGACTGTGAGGCCCCTCCCCACTGGTAGATTTCCAGGTCTCTTCAGTTTTTGCATTCAGCCACGTTGGGTGATTGTTCTGTGTGTGTGTGTGTGTGTGTGTGTGTGTCTGTGTGTATCCCTGTCCTGGTTGGCCTTGTAAACTCTGAGAAAATGGATTTCCCATTTCCACTACCTTTCTTTATCCCAAATACCACTTCTACACTCTTGTTGGGAAGAAATGCTCATCTACTTTCGTTTTGCCTTCCCTGAATTCATAAAAGGGAATTTAGAGAAATCCCAGATAGCTGGTATAAATGCAGCTAAAACCAGTGAGTGCACCTCAGGTGTCTGATAGGGATAGAGGGAGGAAGTACGTGTGTGTACGTGTGTGTGTTTGCAGGTGTTTGTCTAACTGTAGCTTGAAGTATAGATGTTTCCCAAGTGACCAGTATAAATATACCTACGTGACTAGCCTAGAACTATGAGAACATAGATTTAAACTGCTATGGAAAGAGCTGTTATGTATCTTAAGTTGCTAAAGAAGCTGCCTACGAGTAGCCACTATGCCCGCAATTGGGTGTGGACACATCCTAAAATGTAGATGCTATCAGAAGTGGTTTTTGTGTAGATTCAACTACAATAATAGGTTTTAGGCTGGCTTGTAGCTTTATTTTTTCTTTCCGGGGAAGTGGAGTAGGAAAATCTTGGGAGAAACAGGTTTCTGTTTAGATTTTCCAACATATCACTTCTTCCCTTGAATAAAGTTATCTCCATCAGGGTCCAGAGTTTTAGTGTGAAGGGGTTGGAATCAGAGGCAGTAGAAGAGGAAAGAGGATTCAAAGAAAATGAAAACAACAAAACTAAAAAGAAATCTCCTGAGTAGGTATCTCTCATTTACCCGGTGGCTGCTCATTTATTGTCTCCTCAGGCTGTCAGTCCACACAGATCCCACCGCGTGGAGGGTACAGATGAGAGGAAGAAGAACTCAAGCTGAGCTTCTCCCCCAGTTCCAAGGATGTCTTTGTCTTGTTTCCCTTCCTAAAGAGAGGCATTCTCAACTAATCCAGGCAGGTGCCTCCCTCTGCCTGCCTCCAATCCCCCTGCATGACCCTAGGATCCAGGTGACTCTTTTCCTACCTCTATCTGTATACCCACATCCCCAATCTCTCTTGAGAAACTGGGGAAGAGCTTTCCTATGGGAAACATGAAAAGCGTACTTTACTAGAGAACCCTATAAAATTAAGGCAGAGCCCCATGGGCTAGGAGTCTGGTTTGGTGCCTCCAGTTCTGCTCCCTCTCCACGGCTTTACTTGGCTGGGCTCAATAGACATTAAACCTGCCTGTTGCTTTTGAGAGAATTGGGCACAGAGAGAGTGGAAAAAGAGGTAGTTTGTACTGGGAATAATGCAGGGACTCCTTTTCCCCTCTAAGAAACTGATTTTGAATCTAGAGAAATGAGGCCATTTGAGGTAGCCAAACACTGGGCATTTGAAAACTGACATTTTCTCACCATCCTAACTTTCATTTTTAAAAAATAATGTAACTTGGGAGAATATGATCATCCTAAAACATTTTATTTTTTAATTAAAGAGGGTTCATTATACTACCCGTCTCATCTCGTCCCAGAGGAGGGAAACCCTGTGTTCAGCAAGTTTGCTAAGAAATAATTATAGGTTCAGATCTTCCCCAGGCCCCGAAATTCAATTAAAATTTTTTTGTTTTAAGTTGTTTGCGGTCACATGGTATGTGTGTGCATGCGCACACGTGCGCGTGTCCCAGTTTTCCTTGTACCTACTCTGGGAATGGGTCCTTAAAGGGGAGGCTCTTAAAAGACAATCAACCCCATACTCCCACCCCAATTTCTTTGGCTATGTCTTCATGAGAAGACACTAACATGATGAAAAATGCTTCTGTGAATGGATAAGTATTTGTTTTTGTTTGTTGGTTAGGTGAGAATCACCCTGATTGTCTACCCACCCAGTGTAATTCTCTGGCTTACACTGAATTAAGTCAGGGTAAATCAGGAACTCTCAGGCCTCACTGAAGGTCAGAATCACTTTTCAACACTAGAGACATCTGGGCCTGACTCCCAAGAGTTGAGATGTAGTTGGTCTCAGTTGGGGCCCAGGCATCAGTATTAAAAACAAACAAAACAAAACAAATAAAAACCTCCATGGGTGATTCTAATGTGCAATCAGGGATGAGAATCACCGGATAGATGGAGGCTGTGTTCGGATAGCACAGATGATGTGGGGATTTGGTGATTAGAAAAGACATGCAGAAAGGACCATGGAAGCCCAAATCTGACTGCGTACTGCTCAGCTCTCTGTATGGTTATTTTAACTGGTGTAAACAGAGGGGCAGAGTGGTTACCTGTCACTTTTGTCCAACTGAGTTATATTTAAATCTAGGCGGGAACAGAAATCAAGAGTTGCCCCCCCCTGCCGCACCCTACCAACATTTTCCTCATCCCAAGAGAGGGGGAAGTTCTACTTTAGGACTGGACCTGTTTGCTGCAACTCAAAGCGTAGTGGACCATCTATAGATGACAGACCCTATATGAGCAGCCTGGCGACACCCAGGGCATTCCTAGAGATGGGACAGTATTTATGGGTTCATTTAGGCCATGGTTGGCCTCTCCCCCAGTTTAAAAAAGAAAGTAGCTAAAAGCCCCCAGGCCTTCAGGGTACAAGCCTTCTTGGCAGCCAAGAATATGGAAGGAAGGAGGGTAGGGCTGTGTGAGGCCAGATTCTCACTAGATAATAAACTAAAATGGACATGCCTAATATAAATCTAGTAAATGAATTAATAAAATACATAACATAAATGTGCCTGTGAATCCCCATATATCTCAGCATATAAACATATATAGGTTTATATATATTAATGGCTTACATCATGTATATATGTATGTAGATTTAAATAGAGCAGTGTATAAATGTATTTATATCCCTATACTAGCCTTGTGGCACATGGAGGTAATTATCCAGATAGCTCAAGCACACTTTTAAAAAATTATAGCCATGTTCCTATTCTGACTGAAAATAGAAATTTCACTGATGTCCTGATGTTTCCAAGTATTCAGTTATTACAGAGTGTGTATATATATATATTTTATTTTGTATACAGATATTTGTTATTATCTAAATTAGCTTTTGCAGAGGGAGGGACTGACTCTGCGCAGTAGCCAAAGTGGACAATTCAGATTCAAATAATCTACTTTGGGGCTTACATCATCTGAATTTACTAATTACTTCAGCCAGCCAGCTTCTCCAGGGGAATTCATGGAAAATCTTCATCGGGGTTCCCAGCTTGCAGCCCACCCTGCAGAATTTAAAGCCTTCAACTGATTGGATGATGCGTCTCTCATTGCTGAAAGCAATCTCAGTTGATTGTAGATGTAATCAGCTATAGATGCAATCAACTCTCTGATGATTTAAGTCTACGGTATGCCCTCACAGTAACAATTAGGTCAGTGTTTGCTTGACCAAACAACTGGGCACCACTGCCTGCCCAAGTTGACACATGGCCCTAACCATCACACTAATTAAGTGAATCCAGTCCTAAAATTTTCACTGATTTGGTGCCCTATAGATATGGTCCCTAATAATTTGAGCCAGTTGAAATCATTTCATTTTTGCCTTTGAGGATGCAAGTGTGTGGTGAATAGATAGTAGGATCTATTGCAAGTGTTCTTAACCTTTTTTTGTTCCATGGACACCTTTGCCTGTCAGTTGAAAACCATGGACCCTTTCTCAGAAAGTAGTGGCAGATAGTTTTATGACACTCAACATCGGAAGTCAGAGAAAATAAAGATAATAAGTTGATTTTTTTCAATTCAAATTCACGGACCCCCTGAAATCTTTCCACAGACCCCTTGGGGGTCCATGGACCCCTGGTTAAGAACCCCCTATCTACTGGGTCTGTTTTAAATTGCCTGCACTTGTGGAGGGAGGAAAAATGGGAAAATATCCAAGAAATACATAGCTAATAAAAAGAATTTGGCTTTGTGATGAAGTTTGGATCTTAATCTTGCTCTCTTTTTGCCCTCCTCTCTCACACACACTTGCATGCATGCACACACAAACATGCGTTCACATGCACAGGTACACACACATGTGTACACACACACTCACACTTTTATCAAACTGACCCTAATTTCCTTCTGGACTGGACTGGCAGCAGCTTGATGGCCCATGGAGGGGAAGAAGTGAAACTAAGTGGTCTCCAGAGTCAACAGAAGACATGCAAACATTGTCCATGTATGCAGATACATATATCTTTTGTCCCCAAAAAGACTTGACCAAGAAATTATTTACAGACTGCCGCAAAATTCTTTTCTGATCTCTCTGACATTTATGTTTATCTCTCAGTTTGACTCTGTATCTGAAACTGGAAGACACATTGGAACTACATCTCCCCACTCTCCCTCCAAGACTTGAGGCTCAGGGTCACATGGTGGATAATAGGGAATGGGAAAGAAGCCATCCACTGCCATCTTTCTGTCCCCTGTGGATAGTCAGGGCTGAGCCAACTGCAGAGACTCCCAAGACTCTACTTTACAGGTCCATTTATGATGATTTTTTAATGAAAAATAATATAGATGAGTTTTAATAAGATTCTTCTCTCTCTCTGGGCTGAATCCACAATAACTTAGATTTAAATAAGCATCTCATTCTCCTAAGTGCATCTCTTAACTTGTTGTCAAAGCCAGAATGAGGCTTATAAGGAGAAGAAAAGGCTTGGCCTTGGAAAAATGACAACCCTGCCCAAACCCAAAGATCAGCCACTTATGGGTGAAATAAAAATGGAAGGGAGTGTCCTGGATTTTTAAGTCTCAGATATCCCCCTTTATTAAATACATATAACATGAAACCAACTTTGTTGTCTTTCTTGGACCCAAATCTCCACTTTGACTTAGGTGTTTGGAAGAGAGAGTAAAATTGCCCTGTTAGTTCCATGGATGGTGCCATTAATCATAGAGTGGGCATAGCAGTTTTCCAGGTTTCACCTGAGAGAAATGTAGGTTTGTGCCAGCAGAATGCAGTGGGGCAAGGGAGAATAGACAAGCTACTCATTTACTCATTCAGTAGAGATTTACTAGCACTGTGCTAGGTTCTGGGGTAGCAGAGAACATTATTCTTGTCCTCAAGGTACTCACAATATTAGTGAAGAAACAAACATACTAACAGATAAGCACAATGTAATATATTATGTGAAGGGAAAGAGATAACGCATGATGTATTATGAAAGCACAAAGGAGATGTATTTAACCCACATTTGGTGGGGTGGGGTGGACTCTCAAGGAGGAGAAGATTATTAGAGCTGGAAATTTATTTTATTCATCATTATCTCCTAGTCCTAACTATGGTGCCATGTTAGTTGAATGACTAGGTGAAAAATTCATTAAGTCTCTTGAAATGCAGTGGGAGAAGCACTGTAACAGGAATCAGGAGTTCTGGGATCTGGTCTAGGCTCTGTTATTGACTAGTTTGTGACAGGCCATGTCACTGCTGTCAAGTCCTCTACTTCCCTGGTTAAATAAACTATATTCTTCTTTCTTCTGGTACATGTATAATATATGGGAAATAAATCAAAGTTCTTTTTTCTATAATCCATTACTAAAATAGTTGCCAGCTTTCTATAAACTTGTCCTTTCCCATTTTTTCCTGTGAAACTTTAAAAGAGTACTTTTAAGTTATTTGGTAGAGTATTTATAATCCGAACCCTTTCACAAAGGTTAGGATAACCTAACCAGGGCTGAGGAGGCTGTAATCTGGAAGAGCATGAAATAATATTCAAGAACCCATTTGGCATCACTCTGCCAATGCTGTAAAATAGTTTAAACCCACTCTGTGCTTAGAGCAGTGGGGCAGCAGGCAGGCATGGGGATGGCTCTGTGTCCTCCTTCGTAGACTGCTGTTTGCTTCTTTGCTTAAGCCCTGTAGAGAGCGATCCCGGTAACCAAAGCATCCTGATCTGGTTGGAACAGGAGGACTTGCATCCCTGCTGATTACATCTACTCTTCCTTTTCCTTACCTTAAGCTTGAAGAGAGGAAATTAAACCTGAGTGTTCTAGGTTTAATTGAACAATTTGAGGTCAAAGTTGAAGGGCCTGACCCCTCTCATAGACCCCTTAAGCTCTTCTCTTCCTAAAATGGGTACAATAATTCCTGCCCTAATTAGTATTAAATGTGCTTTTCTTTTATAGTACTTATCACAATCTGTAATTTATATTCGATTAATGTCTGTCTTCCCAACTACACAGTAATATTTATGAAGGCAGAAACTGTGTTTATTTTCCTCTCCATTTAATTCCCAGCATCTAGAACAGTGCTTGCACATACTAGTTACTCAATAAATACTTTAAATAAATGAATTAATGTTGCTGTCAAGATTAAGCAATATGGTGAATTTGAAATCCCTTTGAAAAATTGCAAAGGTGAAACACATGTGAAGCATTGTTTCTAGTCAACTAGATTGTAAATTTCTTGAATTTAAAACAAAGTATTATACTTTCTATTTTCCATTCAACCTAGCAGAGCACTTTTCACATAGTAGGTGCTCTGTAAATAGCATACTAATCACTATCACGTTTAAAGGAAAGTAGAACACTTGCAATGAGCAATCCAAAAATGAACTTAAGGAAATAATTCCATTTACAGTAGCATCAAAGAGATTAAAACAATTAGGAATAAATTTAACAAAGGAATTGTAAAACATGCTCTGAAAACTATGAAACATCTTTGAAAGAAATTAAAGAAGACCTAAGTAAATGGAAAGATATCCCATCTTCATGGCAATACTTCCCAAATTGATTTACAGATTTAACACAGTCCCTATCAAAATCTCAGCTGGCTTCTTTACAGAATTTGACAAGCAGATCCTAGAATTGAAAGCAATTGTGAAGAAAGAAAAAGTTGGAGGACTCACACTTTTTAATTTCAAAACTTATTACAAAGCTACAGTATTCAGGCCAGCATGGTACTGGCATATGGATAGACATATATATCAACGGACTAGAATTGAGAATGGTGCTGGGATAAATGGATAGACACATACAAAAGAATTGGAGTTGGATCCCTACCTCACACTATTTTAAAAGTTTAACTCAAATGGATCAGAAACTTAAATGTAAGAACTAAAACTATAAAACTCTTAGAAGAAAACATAGGCATAATTCTTCAGGACCTTAGATTTGGCAATGGCTTCTTAGATATGGCACCAAAGGCACAAGTAAGAAAAGAAAAAATAGATAAATTGAACATCATCAAAATGAAAAACCTTTGTTCTTCAAAGGACACCATCAAGAAAGAGAAACAACAACCCACAGAATGGGAGAAAATATTCACAATGCATTTATCTGATAATGGGCTTAGATTTAGAATATATAAAGAACTCTTACAATTCAATAATAAAAAGATAAATAACCCAATAAAAAGTGAGCAAAGAGGGGCCGGCTCGATAGCCCAGTGGATAGGGCACCGGCATACCACATGGGAGGCCCCGGGTTCGGTTCCTGGGGACCTCTCCTAGCGGGCAGGCCGCCATTGAGAATGGCAAGCCACCATGGGCGGGCCAGAACCGCCGTGGGCAGAGCAAAAAACTGCCACGGACAGGGCGAAAAGCCGCCACGGGCAGGGCAGGTAGCCCGCGAATGGAGCGCAGCCAGCCACCCACGAACTGAAAGCCGGCCGTGAATGGAAGCAGAAGCCGCCCACAAGCGGGGAAAGCTGCGCCTGCGCAGTGACCAGTCTCAGCGCGTCCCCGCAGCGGGGGGGAAGGGGAGATATGTAATAAAATAAATAAATCTTAAAAAAAAAAAGCCATTGCTATAAAAAAAAAAGTGAGCAAAGAATCTGAACAGACATTTCTTCAAAGAAGATATACAAATGGTCAAGAAGCACATGAGAGATAACCATCAAGGAAATGCAAATCAAAACCACGATAAGATACCATTCACACCCACTAGGATGGCAATAATAATAATAACAAATAATAATAATTATTGGTGAGAATGTGGAGAAATTGGAACGCTCATACATTGCTAGTGGGAATGTAAAATGATGCAGCCACTTTGGAAAATAGCCTAGCATTTCCTCAAAATGGTAAACCTAGAATTACTATGTGACCCAGAAATTCCACTCCTGAGTGTATTCGCACATGAAAACGTATGACTATGCAAAACTTGTATATGTTCATAGCAACATTATTCACAATAATAAATAAGTGGAAAAAACCAATGTCCATTGACAGATGAATAGATAAACAGAATATGATATATTCATACAATAGAATATTATTCAGCAATAAAAAGAACGAAAGCACTGATACATCTTACAACATGGATGAGCCTTGAAAACTGTAATTTAAGAGAAAGAGACCAGTCAAAAAAGGCCACATATTGTATGATTCCGTTTATATGAAGTGTTCAGAGTAGCTAAATCTATAGAGACTGAGAATGGATTAGTGGTTGCCTAGGACGGGGATGTTGGAGGTGAAATGGGGAGTGGCTGCTAATGGATACAGGTTTTTTTGAGGTGATGAAAATGTTCCCCAAAATTGATTGTGGTGATGATTGAACAACTCTGTGAATATACTAATAACCATTGAATTGTACATTTTAAGTAGATGAATCGTGTGCTGTATGAATTTTATCTCAGTAGAGCTGTTAAAAAGAAAATTATAACATAGTACCTACTCTTATGTAAGCTACAAGCTAATTAGACTTTTTTTTTTGTTCTCCATCTTAAAAATCCCAACTATTCCAATTTGAAAGTTGATTTATTTTTCTACGGCTATTCTAGACCAGTTCTTTGAAGTTTAGAGTGAAAGTTGCAAGGAAGAGCATAGAGGAGAAAAAAATGGGCAGAGAATAGGCAAAAGGGAACCCAAGAGCTAAGTCTTTGGGGAAGAGGCTTGGGAAGTCTGTTCATTTGCCTAGCCATCTAATTAGGAAAGGACTGTATCTTCAAGATTCCAAATATGAACACTTTTATTGAGATTTCTAGTTTTTGTTGTGGTATTTTGAACTGAGTTGGACCAGCCACCTTCTTTGGGTCCAGAGACACTAAAAATCTGCAACATTGACCTCCTGTCCTTCTCTTGTTTCCTACATCTGTCTGAAGATCAGGATAATTGGTGGAAGTGTAAACAAAGCCATAGAGAGCTTGTATCCATCTGTAGAGTGGAAAGGTGAGAAGGAACTGAGGAATGACTTAAGAAGATTGGTGTGGACCTGCAACTCCTATGCTACAACTCAATGGACTCAACCAGGACACCTAGTTGGGAGTTGACGATGGAAGACGGCTATGCAGGGGAATCCAGAGAGCCGGCAGCTGCAGGCAGGATAATCCCTTCCATTGTGGAGGGGACATCACCATTCCAGACTTCTCGGGATTGGGGGAACAACTATGGACTAGAATGGACTTGTTGGAGTCCTGATATAGACTTATGATGTATGCAATGCAAGAAATTGCAAAATTATGTGGAGCCAGGGTCATTGGACACTTTGGGAGCAGGGTGAGGGAAGA
>PVKH010028775.1:0-12775 GCA_004027955.1 Chaetophractus vellerosus | reverse complement strand
GGGCAGCCTACTAAATTTCTTCTGGATTTGTATAAGCAGAAGAGTTCTAGGCTGAGTGAACAAAACCCTAACTCAAATTACAGATGTAGAGAATCATGGCCCCTTAATCAATTTCCAGACTTGAGGCAGTTTACAGACCCCGAGCCCCTTGAATGAGGAGAAGGCCAGGACCCCTTGGGGAAGGATCCTGTTAAACTGTCAAAAATTTATACTGTTAATCTTCCTCACACCTTCCCCAGGGAGAAATATGGCCTTTAGCCAGAGTAACTGCATTGGGGAAAAGGAATTGATCAGACATTTTGGATGTTATTAGACACTGGCACAAAAGTCACATTCATTCCAGGAGACCCAAAACATCACTGTGGTCCACCAGTCAGGGTTGGGTCTTATGGAGGTCAAGTGATTGATGGGGTTTTAGCTCAGTTCCATCTCACAGTGTGTCAAGTGGGACCCTGGACCCATTCTGTGTTTATTTCCCCAGTTACTGAATGCCTAATTGGAATAGACATACTCAGTAACCGGCAGAATCCCCACATTGGATCCCTGACTTGTGGAGTGAGGGCTATTCAGGTTGGAAAGGCCAAGTGGAAGCCCCTAGAACTGCCCCTGCCTAGCAAAATAGTAAATCAAAGGCAATACTGGATTCCTGGAGGGATTGCAGAGATTAGTGACACCATCAAGGATTTGAAGGATGCAGGGGTGGGTGGTGATTCCTACAACATCCCCTTTCCACTCTACTATTTGGCCAGTGCAGAAAACAGATGGATCCTGGAGGATGACAGTAGATTATCATAAACTTAAACAGGTTGTGACTCCAATTGCAGCTGCTGTCTCAGATGGGGTTTCATTGCTTGAGCAATTCAACAATTTCCCTAGTACCTTTTATGCAGCTGTTGATCTGGCATATACTTTATTCTCAACTGCCATTAGTAAGGACCACCAGAAACAGTTTGCTTTCAGCTGGCAAGGCCAAGCCATATACCTTCACTGTCCTGCCTCAAGGGTATATCAACTCTCCAAACTTATGTCATAATATTGTCCACAGGGACCTTGATCACCTCTCCTCCCATGAGACATCACACTGGTCCATTATATTGATAATATCATGTTGATAGGACCTACTGAGCAAGAAGTAGAAAAGACTCTAAATTCATTGGTAAGGCATTTGTGTCAGGGAGGATGGGAGATAAATCCAACAAAAATACAGGGTCCTCCCAACTCAGTGAAATTTCTAGGTGTCCAGTGGTCTGGGGCCTGTCGAGATATCCCTTCCAAAGTAAAGGATAAGCTGTTGCTCCTGGCCCCTCCTATGACCAAAAAAGAGGTACAAAGCTTACTTGGCCTCTTCAGAATTTGGAGACAACACATTGCTCATTTTGGTGTGCTACTCCAGCCCATTTGCTGAATGACCAGAAAAGCTGCTAGTTTTGATTGGGGACTGGAACAAGAGGAGGCACTTTGACAGGTCAAGCCTGCTGTGCAAGCTGCACTACCACTTGGACCATATGATCCAGCAGATCCAATGGTGATGGAAGTTTCCGTTGCAAATACAGATTCCATCTGGAACCTTTGGCTGGCCCCTATGGGGGAATCACAAGGCAGACCCTTAGGATTTTGGAAGAAAACCCTGCCATACTCTGCAGATAACTAATCCCCTTTTGAGAAGCAGCTCTTGGCTTGCTACTGGTCCTAGGTAGAGGCTGAATTCTTAACCATGGGCCATCAAGTTACAAAGAGACCTGAGTTGCCTATCATGAGCTGGGTATTGTCTGACCCACCAAACCATAAAGTTGGGCATGCACAGCAACACTCCATCATAAAGTGGAAGTGGTATGTATGAGATAAGGCTTGAGCAGGTCCTGAATGCACAAGTAAGTTACATGAGGAAGTAGCCCAAATGCCCATGGTCACCACCCCTGCCATGTTACCTTCTCTTTCCCATCCCACAGCTTTGGCCTCTTGTGGATTCCCTTACAATCAATTGAGTGAGGATGAGAAAACTCAAGTCTGGTTTACAGATGGTTCTGCACGATATGCAGGTACCACTGGAAAGTGGACAGCTGCGGTACTGCAGCCCTTTTCTGGGACATCCTTGAAGGATAGCCGTGATTGCAAATCCTCCCAGTGGGAAGAACTTCAAGCAGTGTACCTAGTTGTTCATTTTTCTTGGAAGAATAAATGGTCATAGGTGCATTTGTACACTGATTCATGTGCTGTTGTTAATTGTTTGGCTGGATAGTCCATGTCTTGGAAGGAACATGATTGGAAAATTGGTGACAAGGAGGTCTGCATAAGAGATATGTGGATTTACCTTTCTGAGTGGGAAAAACACATGAACATATTTGTTTCCCATGTGAATGCCCACCAGAGTGTGACTTCAGCAGAGGAAGAATTTAATAAACAAGTGGATAAGATGACCCACTCTGTGGCTAATGCTCAGCCTCTTTCCTCAGCCACTCCTGTCATTGCCCAATGGTCTCATGAACAAAGTGGCCATGGAGGTAGGGATGGAGGTTATGCATGGGCTCAGCAACATGGACTTCCCATAACCAAGGTTGACTTGGCTACAGCCACTGCTGAATGTCCAATCTGCCAGCAGCAGAGACCCACACTCAGCCCCTGATCTGGTACCATTCCTTAAATTGACCAGCCTTCTACCTGGTGGCAGGTTGACTACATTGGGCCACTTCCACCATGGAAGGGGCAGTAATTTGTTTTAACTGGAATAGACACATACTCTGGCTTTGGGTTTGCATTTCCAGCACACAGTGCTACTTCCAAAAGTACCATCTGTGGACTTACCGAATGTCTTATCTACCACCATGGCATTCCACACAGCATTGCTTCTGATCAGGGAACCCTTTTCACAGCAAATGATATGCAGGAATGGGCACATGCCAATGGAATTCACTGATCTTACCATGTTCCCCATCACCCTGAAGCAGCTGGATAAATAGAACGGTGGAATGGCCTTTTGAAGATGCAATTATGGCACCAGCTAGGTGGCAATACTTTCCAGGGCTGGGGCAGTGTCCTCCAGGAGGCTGTGTATGCTCTAAATCAGCATCCTCCCTATGGTGCAGTTTCTCCCATAACCAGGATTCATGGGTCCAGGAATCAAGGGGTGGAAATGGAATTGGCACCACTCGCTATTACCCCTAGTGACCCACTAGGAAAGTTTTTGCTTCCTGTCCCTGCTACCTTAAGCTCTGCTGGTCTACAGGTTTTAGTCCCAAAAGGAGGAGTGCTGCCAGCAGGGAACTCAACAATGATTCCATTGAACTGGAAGTTAAAATTTCCATCTGGCCATTTTGGCCTCCTCTTGCCTGTGAATCAAAAGGCAAAGAAAGGAAGTACTTGCTGGCTGGGGTGATTGATCCTATCAAGAGGAAATAGGACCACATCTACATAATGGGGGTAAAGAAGACTTTGCCTGGAATGCAGGAGATCCTCTAGGGCATCCCCTAGTACTACCATGCCCTGTGACTAAATTCAATGGAAAATTGCAACAAACCAATTCATGTAGGACTAACAATGGCCCAGAATCTTTGGGAATGAAATTGTGGTTCACCCCACCTGGCAAAGAACCATGGCCACATGAAGTGCTTGCTGAAGGTAACAGGAATATGGAATGGGTAGTGGAAGAAGGTAGATAAACATGAACTTCAACCACATGACCAGTTACAGAAATGAGGACTGTAATAGTCATGAACCCTTCTTCCCTCTTTTGTTATGAGTATGACTGTATGTACACAAAATGAATTTCTTGTTTTTTTCCCCAAGCTTTTCTCCTAACATATGAAAAGTTGTATTAATTTCATGTCATAATATTTGAGGATGTCAAGTTTAACAGTGAATATTACCCAAGGTCTTGCACCCTATTCTGTGGGGAATTAATGCATTTCCAGTTGTACGCAGGGGAGTTAAACATTGTCAGGCAGAAATATATATGTATGCTTGCATGTTATTGTTTTTACTTAGAGACTAAGTATGGTTTAGGGTAATGTGTATGGTTGCCGAGTTGACAAGGAATGGAATGTGATGGTTAGGCTAATGTGTCAACTCAGCCAGGTAATTAGGTCCAGGTATTAGGTCCAGCAATCACTGGGCTAATTGTAATACAAGAGCATTTATGGACTTTGATCACCAGTGAGTTTACTGCATGGATGGCTGATTATATCTGCATCAATCAGGGAAATTGGATCAAGAATGGATGATGTTGTTATCCATTCAGTTGACTGCCATAAAAGGGAACTGATTTCAACATTCAGAGAGGATTCCCCAGCTTATTGTTTGACAGCCAACTTCTCCCAGTAACTCATCAAGGACCCTTCATTGGTGTTTAATTGGAGCCCCTGGCTTGCAGCCTGCCTGCAGAACCTGGACCTGTGCATCCCCATGGGCACTTTAGAGACTATTATAAAATCTTATATTTTTAACAGATATCTCCTGTTGATTCTGTTTCCCAAGTGAACCCTGACTAGAATATCACAACTTACCCAATCTTTGGGTTAGAGCTTCAGTACCCCTAGTACAGTGAGTTGAAGACAACATTCCTCTTAACCTTTGTCATACAGGTTCAAATCTCTCAGAGCGAATTGACCACCTTTCCTTCCCTAATCCATGGGGTCAGGAGCACCCCTCTCAGAACTATGGGGTGCTGAACTTAACTGCCCTAATCTTTGAGGAATGTGCTCCACCCTCCGTGTACCCTGGGGCAGCAAGACTCTTACCAAACATTCATTGGGAACATCCACCCTCTTCAACTTTTGGGGCAAACTCACCCTTTCTGCACCCTGGGCTAGCAAAACTCTCCCATAACATTGGGGGGGATATCCACCCTCTTCTACTGTTGGGGAAAACTCACCCTCTCTATACCCTGGAGAGGCAAAAATCTCACAGAACATCAGGTGGAGGCATCCACCCTCTTCAACCTCCCAGGCACACTCCCCCTCTTTGGGCACATGGGTGGGGCTCCTCTCTTGGCCCAAGGCAATGTCTTGATTCCAGATCTCAGCTTCCATGGTTTTCTCCTTAAAGCTGTTTCTCCTTCAATTTCTCATTTCCATGTCCTATTTTGTCGAAGTGAACAGTGGTTTTATTCATACAGTGCTCTCAAAAACTTTGTTGGTTTAGCATGCAGGAAGCAAGGGTCCAAGCCATCAGACATTAAGACTTTCCACAAGTCTTTTCTAGATAACTGCATCTTAAATTCTGATTTACAATTTCCAGGTTTAACTAAATTTTCAAATGAGACACTTTGATTTGGAAACTTGATTTCCAGAAACTTGGAAGTTCTTGAATCGGTTTCTTTTTTCTGTGTGCCCAAAAGTTCATTCCTTAGTGTATTTCTTTCATCTAGCATTTTGCTCTAAGCTGCAAAGAGAAGCCAAACCACATTCTCTGGGTTACTTTGGAAAGTACTTCAGCTAAATTCTCAGGTTTGACAATTTCAAATTCTGTCTTCCATATAACATCAGTAGTTAATCTTGCTAAGTTTTCTGCAACTTTAAAACATGGATTACCTTTCCTCCAGTTTCCAATAATAGTTTCTTCATTTACTTCTAAGGCACAATAAAAAGTCTCTTTAGCATCCACGTCACAATTGTTTCCTCCTAAGGCCTTATCAAAAAGAACTTTAGGCTCCATATTACTATCAATACTCTTGGCAAAGTGATCTAGGCCTTTTCTATCAAACATTTCACAATTCCTCCAAAAAATACCCCTTACCCATTTTTAAGCCATTCAAACATTTTGGTAATTGCAAAAATGACTTCCCCACTCCTTGGTACCAAATTCTGTATTTTGTATTATTGTAAAATATACCAATAATTTGTTGGTCTTTATAAAGGGTATTTATTTGGGGTAGAAGCTTACAGTTACCAGGCCATGAAGCATAAGTTTCTTCCCTCACCAAAGTCCACATGTTGGAGCAAGACAGCTGGTGACATTGGCCAGCACTCAGGCCTTGGGTTCCTCTCCTACTGTGGCTGCATTTTTCTCCAGGCTTACTGCTTCCTCCACAAGGTTAGCTGTAGACTATCAGTTGAACGGCCCTCTCCAACATCAGAACTGCTTCTCAAAAATCTGCTTCTCAAATCTTCTGCCTTGCCTTTTATACTTGAGACCACACCCACTGAGGGGTGGGGCTCAGTGCCCTACCAACACAGCCCAGCCAATGCCCTAATCATAACCAAATCATGGCCTTATGAACAGATCAGTTTACAAGTATGATTCAATATGGATTTTTAGAATTCATAATTACATCAAACTGTAACAGTTCTTATTTCCCTATATCCTGTCCAATGCATACAATCTTCTCTTTTTTAATAATAGCCATTATAGTTTGTATGAAATGATATGTTTTTGCAGTTTTTTCTATTTTCTACACTTTATTATTAAGGAATTTATAGATTACAGAAAAATTACATAAAAAATATAGGGGATTCCATATACCCATCCCCTCTGCCTCTCACATTTCCCCTATTTATAACATTTCACAGGAATTTGGTACAAATTTTACAATTGGTGAAAAGCTATTGAAGCATTGCTACTAACCATGGTCTGTAGTGTACATTATGGCTTACACTTTGTACCATACAATTTTATGTTTTGAGAAAATGTATAATGGCCTGTCTCCATCATTTCAATATCATGCAGAATAATTCCAATGCCCTTAATAAGCCCTATGTTCCAGTTATTCTTCCCTTCTCCTCCACTCAAAGCCTCTGGTAACAAATATCTTCATACGAGTGTTACAAGTTCTTCCATTACTATAATAATAATACGTTTACTATGGTCCATGGTTGCGTTCCCTCTTTATGTTTGTTCATCCCTCAGTATGGAGGATTTGGGGAAGGCATTGACTGCTCTGATTCAGATTGAGAGGGGATTTAGTTCTTATGGTGTCAGATGGAAAGAACTGTTTTGCTTGCAGTTATAGATACACTTTATTTGGTGGGATGACATTGTCCACCATCATCCTATTTTGAGTTGTCCTGGATTAGTTCAATGTACTTGAATGTAGGTGTTGGCTACAACTCTGCTGAGATTCAGGTTCAACCAGAATATGAACCAACTGAAGATTTAAGTGTCTGGAACATATATTTAATGGGTAATGGGCTTATTATAGGTTCAAATAAAAGGTGTAAAAAATTCATGTGTTGGGAAATTATAAATGAACTTCTGTACCAGCAGGGAAATAGGTTATCATATATTCCAAGTTAAGGTCCACTGATGGGGTGCTGATTTCCTAGGGTTGTGTGACTTGCATATAGTGCTCAGATGTCTCTAAAGCCCTCAAGAGTACCCCTGTTTGAGCTTTTGTATATCGTGGCAGTTAGTAAGATATGCCTGAGATATGTATCAGGTAAACTCTGGAAACTTTAACTCACTTTGAAATCTCTTAGACATAAAAACTCTTTTGTATTTAAGGTTTCCCCCTTTTGGTCAAGGTCTTTTTCCAAACACATCACTGGTTGGCACTTGGTAATAATCTGTCAGTGCCAAGGAGTCTTATCCCCAGGAATCAGGTCTCATGCAGCAAGCAATGTAGTGAGTAAATATGATGAGTATGGCTTAGAGAGAGGGCACATTTGAGTAAAAATGAGGCTTTTCAGTGGTAACTCTTAGGCAATAGAGAGTATTAGACTAAGTTTTAATTTTGCAAGAATAAGGTTCATAAGCACAAGCATTATTATAAAGGGCTTTGAGTATTGGTCTGTTTTATTTTATTAGGCATTGCCTATGTACTCTAGAGATTCTTTTTTTTTTAAAGATTTATTTATTTTTATTACATATCTCCCCTCTCCCCCACTGCGGCGATGCGCCGAGACTGGTCACTGCACAGGCATGGCTTTCCCTGCTTTTGGCGGCTTCTGCTTCCATTCACGGGTTGGCTTTCAGTTCGCGGGTGGCTGGCTGTGCTCCATTCACAGGCGACCTGCCCTGCCCGTGGCGGCTTTGCCCTGTCCATGGCAGCTTTTTGCCCTCCCCACAGCGGCTCTGGCCCGCCCATGGTGGCTTGCCTTTCTCAAGGTGGTCTGCCCACTAGGAGAGGTCCCTGGGAACCAAACCCAGGGCCTCCAATGTGGTATGCTGGTGCCCTATCCATGGGGCTATCGAGCCGACCCCTCTAGAGATTCTTGATACTCAATTAGAAAACATAGCAGGACTCCCTATGGTAGGAATTTAATTTTTGTTGTTGTTGTTTAATATGTGGTTCTTCTTACTGGAATCCTGAGTAAGGGAAGGAAATTCAAATGAGCATAAGTCATATAAGAATCAAGACATCAAACAGTTTGCATAGAAGCTCAGGGTAATAAGACTCCCTCTGAGCTCCACACAAAATACATGAGGAGTGATGCCATTCCCAGGAGTGTGGTGGGGGTTGGGGGCAGATTTGGTTAAGGGGAAAGGCCAGAGCCAGGGAAGCAGCAACTCACCAAACTGCCAACCCAATCCCCATCTAGTCTCTGAAAGCCCCTGAGGCTTTCTTAAAACCATCAGTGTTTGTGCAGAAGTTATTTCCCAAGCTGTCCGGGCATCATTTAAGGCAAAAAACATTATGGACTTCCAGTATTGACTTTTTATTGAGGTGTAATTAACATGCCATAACTTCAGCCTTTTAAAGTGCCATATTCAGTGCTTTTTAGTATATTCATAAGGCTGTAAAATAATAACTATGATCTAATACCAGGATATTTTCATCAATTCCAAATGAAATCCTGGACCCAATAGCAGTGCCTTCTCCCCAACCACCCTCAATCCAGGCCACAGCAACCACTAATACATCTTCTGTGTGTCTGGATTTGCCTAGTGTATCCTTCATATAAATGGAATCCTACAAGTGGCCTTTTGTGTCTGGCTTCTTTCACTTAGCATAATGTTCTTCAGGTCCCTCACCTTCTAGCATATAACTGTACTTCATTACATGTTATGGCTGATAATACCCCATTGTATGGCTAGACCATATTTTCTTTTACCCTTCATCATTTGATGGACATTTGAGTTGCTTGTACTTTTTGGCTATGGTGATTCCAAACTTATCCCAGATTTGGCCAGAAGGCCTTCCAATTGCTCCTGTCATGGTTTGACTCTACCAGAGGGCTTTGGTGCCTTCCATGCTCTCCAGTGCACCATATTTGTCAGGTTCCTCTCACACATTTCCTGGCCAAGACCTGGACTCCCACATACCTCCTAGGTGCCCTCTTCTCTTTTCATGGAAAATCATATTTAAAGACCACAATCTGGGCATCAGTGGTGGATATTGCTACCAGATTTTCCTTACTTATAGGCCTGCTCAAATAAAAGAGCTACAAACTCTGTTATTTACAGAGAAAATGGATTAGTTCAGACATATATCCTAATTAAAACTAATATTATAGTGTTTTACTTCCCTGATAAACCAGACTGAAGTTGCCCCACAGCCCACAGCTAGGGCAGGCAGGGGGCTGGTACAGGGTCCTGGGGCTCTTTTTTGTGCCAGGGGTTACACCTTTAGCTCCTGAACATGTGAAAGCCAGGGGAGGGCACAAGGTAGCTCAGGACAGGGCCTGTCACCACCCAGACAGGAAGTCATTCAGTAATTTAATTTGTGGTGAAGTGTGTCTGCACAACTTCTCAGTCCCAGTAGCATTCCCTTCCCCCATCAGGTCCTATCTTTCAAACCCTCCCCACAGGAATTGCCAAGACCCCAATGATGTAAACAAAGCATGAGTTTTGTACAGTGGATGCAGTCATCCCAGGGCCTACAATCTCTAAGGGCTCAGAGCCAAACTCGTCTTGCCGATAATCAGTAGCAACACAACTGAGAGTGTTAACTGTAGATCCCTGAGGTGGTGGACCTCAAAAAACATGGCCCAAGACTTCACCTTGGCTCACAGAAAAGACTATGTGGGGTCTCTGCTTACAAGGAGTAAGTATTCTTCTCTTGGCATTCAGAGCCCATGGGTGTTGCCTCAGGTCCCAGCCAGGGAGGGGAGGCCATGGCTACCTGACATGGAGGCCGAGGCCTGCCAGGGATTTTCTATGCTAAGAAATTGCACATGGAATGGCAGGGCAGTGGGAAGCACTAGTTCATAGGGAGCAGTAGTGTTTATGAAATGAGGCCAAGCTGGAGCCCAAAAAGCTGCATCTCAATCCCCCCAGGCCCCTCATAAGGAAATCAGTGTCAGAGATAAGTATCCCAAAGCATGAAATCTCAGGTAAAGATTTGACCTTGGGGCCTAGAGGGTGGCTGAGGATGCACAGTTTTGTTCCCCATGGGCAATGTGCTAATAATCTTCTTCTGTCCTTTTCCTTTCCACATTAGAATCTGTGCTCTAATTTTATCTGTGACTAGTGATGATATAAATCTAGACTTTGCCCTTGAAAACTACAAGTTCCTATTTGGTGTTCAAACAAAACCTCAGCCAAGAAGCAGAAAACATCCTTCCTCCAAAGTGGTAGAAAGGCAGACACTGCCCTGTCCGGGGTCAGAAAATGGTTCTTGTGAATGGAAGTACCTTCAACATCTAAATTCCAGTTGTCCCCATGGGTGGTCTTGCTCCTTCTAGGTGTACTGATACTGAAATTCATACTTCCTCTGTGAAATGGGATTTCTGTGTTTGCTTCAGTAAGCCAGGGAGGGGTGGTTGGCTCTTTTCATTTCTCCCTTCTAAAATAAACTTATGGCTATGCATGTTTTCTTATTTGAATGAGCAATGTGAGAGGTTTAAACTCATTTCAATTAACACAGTAAATGAAATAACCAAACATTAACGCAGAGGCTGTAGTTGAAACTAGATTTAATAATAAAATGTTCACATCTAACATTTACTATTTACCAGAGAAAAATATTGTCCCTCCCCAATATGTGTATATCTATTATGTTTTTGCTGTTTATTCATCAATTCAAAAGTTTTCCAATCTCATCCAAATCCTCCTTCTGGCTAACCATGTTTAACATAGTCTCATTAAGTCCCAGAGACGGTGGGGTGTGACTCTTGCAGTGGCATGAGATTTGAGAAAATTGGGATGCAGCTTGCTCCCTCCTCACTCACCCAGTGAAGAGTGAGCTCAGTGAAGAGGGTCTCTCCATCCACTTCTGAGGAGTAGGGGGACAGGGGTGGGAGTGAGCAGAAACTCCCTCACTCCTGAAAAAGGCTAGCATGGGGGGAGGCTGTGCTGGGAATCCTGGAATGGCACAGATGTCATCCAAGGGCTCCAGGTGAGACCCTTAGTGGACCCCTAAGTGAGTGACTGGTCACAGGAGCCCAAGACAGCCTTTCAAAGGGCAGAATCATGCAGGGAATCAGGAGATAATCAGGGGTTTAAGCAGAGCCAGGGGGTTGCCCAGACTGGCTGGTGGGAAGGGAAGTGCCTGCCTGGCCTGGTCCACTGTGGTTGGGGTCAGCAAAACTACTTGGCCAGGCAGACCTGGGAAGGGGGACCTGAGGCTGGTAGGCACAAGGAGCCAGTTAGATTTTACCCTTTTGGAATTTGGGTGCCTTCAGCTTCTTCCTCAAAATGGCTGAGATAGATCTGTTCTTGACCTTGGCATCCTTGGATGTGTTATTCTTTGCAAGAATTAAATGATACTTGGGTGATGGCTGCATAGCATTGTACACATTTGTGCTGTGTGGGATCTGCAGCACTGGGGAGTGGGACAGAGGGATAGTCAGCTGTGCTCTAAGCAACCACAGGACACCCCAACCCTTTGTGCCCCCATGGGAGCAGGCCTCAGCTAGGGTCTTGAAACCCCCAATCCATCTCCAGGACCAAAACAGAGCCCCTTGCATGATGCCTGCCTGAAGGAAAGACTGCAGAGGCACAGCTAAAAATGAAGAACCCTTGTTTTAAAAGTGACTCTGACTCATAACTGCCAACCTCAGAATGGAGCTGCCAAGAGGTCATCTATTCCCCAACCCCACCTCCTGCTCCTTTCACTAGTCAGGATCTCAGTGCTGAAATTGTATTTCTAGAACCCAGTGCATGGACCCTGAACCTAGCCCTACCCAGAACAAGTCTCGTGGGGTCCATCAAAGGACATTCCTGGCCCAGGCCTCCCTGGCAGGGTTCCTGAAGGCCTCCATGAAAATGCAGTACCTGACACCCAGCAAGTGTTTACAACTTGATGTTATTTTCCTTCTGTCTTCCGGGCCTAGAGTCAGCTAGAAAGAAAAACTGGGCTGGAATTCCTGCTCCAGCCTCAGTGATGTGGCTACTCATCTCCTTTCTTAACCTCTCCAGTCCTCAGTCCTCCTGTTCTGTAGGATGGGTCCTTCTGCCCTATTTCATACCTCACAGCTCACATTTCCCAAAAGCCAAGAGAGGATTTAGTGCTTCTCAGAATTGTGGGAGTCATTTTAATTTGCCTGGGCTAATGGCTGGGAGAGGGGTACCAGCTCATTGACAAGAATCCAGTTAATTTTATTGTGCACTTATGTACCCTGTGTGCATATACTGGTTATTTTTCTCACCCCTTTGGGGAGTGAGAAAAAGGCCCAGGGGCTTGAGAAACGGATCTAAGGTCTCAGAGCCCAGGATGCCTGGCTCTGGGTCTGTGCTATTCTTCTGAATTCTTTCCCTTTCCCACTTTCTATAATACTGAATCAGCTCCTGAGGGCCTCCAAAGTGGATCAAGGAGATTTTGTGTAGTTTTCATGATCCTAAAGTCATGGCCTGTAGCATGTTTGGTGTTTGTTTCCAGTAGTTATGGTGCTTTTGGAGATGCAGTCACTCCCTCCTTTCCAGAGGATGCCATTTAAGTTGAACCCCTCTGCTTGGTCATCTT
>PVKH010028773.1:0-12791 GCA_004027955.1 Chaetophractus vellerosus | reverse complement strand
GAAATCTGAAATTGAGGCATGAGCAACATGATACTTTCTCCCAAACTCTGTAACATTCTGGTGCTGGCTGCTGGCTATCCTTGGGGTTCCTTGGTTTTCAACCTTGCTTTGAGTCATATGACAATGTCCCCTCCTTTCTCTTCCAGGTTCTGTTAACTTCCAACTTGTAGCTCCTCCCCATGGCTTTCTCTAATTCTGATTTTGGGTATGTTTCTCTTTCTAAAGCCTCCAGGAGTTCACGTTAAGACCCAACATTATCCAGTTGGGCTACAACTTAACTAAAAATAACATCTTCAAAAGATCTTATTTACAATGGATTCACACCCACAGGAATGCTGATTAAGGTTAAGGGCATATTTATATTGAGGTACATAGTTTACCAGTAGGATGGCTCAAATTAACAAATTGAGGGGGTAGTGGATAGGAATGGTTGGTAAGGATGTGGAGAAATTACATTATTGGTGGGAATGTAAATTGTGCAATCACAGTAGAAAACAGCTTGGACGGTTAAAAAAGTTAGACATTGATTTACCATATGATACAGCAATTGCATTCCTAGGTATATACCCAAAAGTATTGAAAACAGGTCATCAAACATATATTTGTAAATGAATGTTCATAGCAGCACTATTCACAATAGCCAAAGGTGAGAAAAAAACAGATCTCCATCAAGAGATGAATGGATACCCAAATGTGGTATTTACATACAATGGAATATTATTCAGCCATAAAAAGAAATGAGGCACTAATACATGCTACAACAGTGGTTAAACTTCAAAACCATTATACTATGTTAAGCCAGACACAAAACATCACATATTGTATGATTCCATTTATATGAAATAACCAGCAGAGTAAAATCCATGGAGACAGAAAGCAGATTAATGCTTGCCAGGAAATGGCGGAAGGGTGGTGGGAGGGGCCGGTGGAGAGGGAATGGAGAGTGACTGCTGAATGGGTGTCAAGGTCTCCCTTGGGGGTGGTGAAAAGGTTTTGGAACTAGATAGAGGAGATAGTTGTAAACCTTTGTAAATGTACTAAGTTTCTCTGAATTGTACACTTTAAACATGGTTAATTGATGGTATGTGAATTTCACCTTAATAAAAAGCAAATAAGTAGGACCTTGTTTTATGTGACCAATACATTCCAAGACCATTGGTGTAAGCTGAAAATTGCAGATAATAGTGAACCCCATTATTCAATAAATATTCCTTGTATGAGCATACCTATTACACATTTTTTATAAATAAGGCAAATATACAATTTAGTTACAGTAAGTAAAATAATTCATAGAATAAATTTTTTTCAATTTTAATTCTCTCTGGTGTTGCCCGCATGTCCCAGCAGCCTGCACTGCCCTAAGGTCTCTTCACCCCCTCCCCCTCCTGAAAAAAAAATTGGCAGTGGCAGTTGGGAGGCCCAAAAGGTGCCTGAATCAGCATTCTGCCCCCTTCTCCCAGGCTGCCCCATTGCTGCCATTCTTCCAAGCTCTATATAGGACACTTATAATAACAAATCCTGTTATTTAATAAATATTTCTTATATGAACATAACTATAACACATTTTTAATAAATAAGACCAATACTCTGATAACAATAAGTAAATAAACTTAATCATAGAAATAATTTTAAAAAAATTTTAATTCTCTCTCTTTGCCTTTATTTTGTTCAATTGCCAATTGTGTATACCTGAATTTTCATGTGTTGAATTCATGTAAAACAAACTCTTACTGTAAATTAATAATCTTTCTCTAGATAAAGCAACAAATAGAAAATGAAAAATTGTGAAAGGTAACATATAAAAGCACAAAAAAGTACTTTGGAATAAATCTAACAAAAATAGTCCAGACTTCTACATAGAAAACTGTAAAATTTTATTGAGAGAAATTCAAGAAAACAAGATAACATAAATTATTAGATGTAGATGCCAGTTCTGTAGATTGTAAATTCTTTATTATATAGATGACAACACTCTCTATAAATCTCCCCACTCAAAGCAACCCCAATCAAAGTCCCAGCAATAATTTTTGTGCAACCTGACTCTAAATTTATATGGAACTGCAAAGGGCCAAGACTAACCAAGACAATTATGAGGATAAACAACATGAAAGACCTACCTTACTAGTTATCAAATTATTGCAAAGTTACAGTAATTAAGAGAATGTGCTACTGCTTTAATGGAAACAAAAATTTAGATGTATTTAATAGAAAATGCAGAAACATATCTATATATAGATGGATATTTAAATTATGAAAAAGGCAAGACTGAATAGCAGTGGTCAAATGTGTTTTTTCATCAAAAAATACAACTGTGTTAAGTCAATTGGATCTCAATATGGAAAAAATGATATTTGACTTCTATTTCACACCACATATATCAATTAATTGCAGAAGTATTTCAGATCTTAAATGTGAAAGGTAAAATCACAGAGTTGCTAAAAATGTGTTCAATGTTTTCACCACTTTGAAGTAAGCAAAAAAGAGTTAACAATAAAGAAACTATTGATAAATTGGACACATTAAAATTAGCTTCCGTTCATAAAAAAACTCAATATGAGAATGGAAAGACAAGCCATCTAAGCAGGAGAAAATACTTACAATACAAATATGGAATAGTTTTTTAATCTTAAAAGCAGTAACCAAAAGACAACCTAATACAAAATTGGGCAAGATTCTTGAAAAGTCATTTCAAAAAAGAGTATATCCAAATATCCAAAAAACATGAAAATGTGCTCAACCAAACAAATTATCAAAGAAATGTAAATTAAATCTATAATAAGATACAACTACATATCCTCCCAAACGGTTCAGGGAAAAAAATGCATTCATTATCAGGGACTGGTAAAAGATAGAGAAAATGGGAATTTTTATATACTTCTTATGAGAGTCTACATTTGGACAACAATTTTGGAATACTCTGACATTATCTGTTAAAGTTGAACATATACATTCCCTGGGATGCAGCAGTTTCGTGTGTGTGTGTGTGTGTGTGTGTGTGTGTGCGTGTGTGTTGGTGTTACTCTGTTCAAAAACTTCCACTGGTCTTTTCTTGCAGTGAAAGCCAAAGTCCTTGCAATGGTGTTCAAGGCCCTGTGTGATCTGTCCTCACCCCTTATCTCTCTGATGTTATTTCCTACTATTTTTCCCATTGCTTAAACTGGTATTGCCACACTGTTGTCTCTCCAACATGTTATGCTTTCTTCTGCCTGTGTTTCCTAACACTGACTGTTCCTTTTCCCTAGAATGCAATTCCCCCAAATATTGCATTTCCCTTGATTGTTTTCTAGTCCTTCTTCAAGGTATTGCTTAAATATCATCTTCATTATAAGGCTTTCCTTGTTATTCTATTGGAAATTATAATCCCTCCATTCTAACATATCCTCCCCATTCCATGCCTTAATTTTCTCCAAATTATTTTCTAATATCCTATATAATTATCTTATTTTTATATTTTTTTCTTCTCTCTCCAGTAGAATGTAGATACTGTGAAGGCAGTAATTTGGGAGATTGTTTCTCCAACATCCCCAGGCCATGGTAGGAACTTATTAAATGTTTGTGGAATAACTGAATGACAATCAAATTTCTTCAACTGTCAGTTCTCTGTGTGGTACAAAAAATGCAACTAACATATTTCTAACAAATCTTATAATTACAGATATTTGATGGGCAAGGAAGGCATTTCCCTTCAAAACAGGAAACTAAAAATAGAGTTCCCTATTACAGTGATTTTCACAAGTTTACTACTACTTAAGTTTTCCCCTGGAAACTTTGACAATGCCAGGATACTAAAGAAGAAAGAAAAGATATAATCTGCTTCTACAGCTACATGGTTATTTGAGGAATAGCAAGAATTAAGTAGTGAAAATTCAAAAGTAGTCTCCTTTATGGAACAAACTATCAATTCATCAGGAGAGGGAAAGCTTAATTCCAAAAGGCCATGCATGATGCAAGGAAATAGGCATCCATAACACCTTCATCTGGCTTTCATCTTGACCAAAAAAAATGAGATTTGAAGTTGAAAAGAAAATCTCCTTTAAGGTTTAATTTTTGTAACCCATGAGAGATTAAAAACTAGATCATCCAATTTCTTAGGAGTCTTTCTCAAGCCTTTTGCTCCCTGGAGTAATATTTTATTTCCCCTCTCTGACCTTCTCAGGATTCATCCAAGGAGTAAGTGGAAACAGTATAACAGTATAACACACATACTCTATTAGTGCATAAATTGATGGAAAACATTTTATTAGAATGAAAAATGGCAAAAGATAATATTGCTTTGAAATGTAAATTTTCTTCTTGTTTCCCTGAGTGTCAAAGGATATTTTCACCTACTTCACATATCTCTTTAAAAGATAAATAAGAAGCATTAACAAAGAGGCTTGGGATTTCAAGTGAAGATGTTTATTAACCGATAAATTGCCAAAGAAGGATTTATTTGAATGATTTTTGTTGCTTTGTGAGTAAGTATGGCAGGCCTCTCTTTCCAGAGATATCTTCTCTCCCAAGCCCACATTCTAAGTTCAGTTTCATTAAATTAATGTGATCTGGTTTAATGTTAATTAATTCTTTAAATAACAAAATATTCAGTAAGGGGGGTGGGTTGTTTTGCTGTTGTGTTTGTTACACATACAGGATTTGCTTTAAACTGTACTGTTGGACAATTACTGTGACCAGAAAACAGTCAGAACCAAGAAGGGTAAGTAAGTGTTGATAATGAATTGAAACAATTTTTTTGTCAATGAATGACTCTCCTTAAGTAAAAGAAAGTAAATGAGATTGAGGAGAATAGGATCTTGAGAATATAAGACACTGAACTAGCTAAAGGACAAAAAGACAATACACTGAAATATAAGAATTTTCAAACAAAATATTAAGGGACATGTGTTTCCCAAAAGATATGGGTGACTGGGTGAATTACTTCTTTAAAAACATTTGACACTCTAAGTTTTAAACAACCTACAGACCCAAGGATTTAGCTGGCCTGATTTGCTACATTCATTTTTGAGCAGTCGCCAAGCTAAGAATAACCTATCAATAGTAGCCGTTCCATTTCAGGTGAAATCTCAATAAATCTCAGATGGGTAAAAGAGTTAGTTATCTAACATGGCATGACCTGAGAAATCCTGATAGTATCTCTTTATACAGAAATATGTCAAGGGCTTCCCTGACTCAGGTCTTATATTCCCACCTTAGAAAGACTTCTTTAAATTAATTTGTTAACTATTCCTCACATAATGCCAAAATATTGCCAGTGGTGGAGAATGATCAAAATTATTTTAAATTGTATTAAAATTTACTGTTGACTCTTTGATTATAACCTCCATGATGACCTATCACTTCTGAAGCTATTTCTTCAGTGCTTAAAACACTGAATAATCTTAATAAATTGCTTTTCTTAATGTAATAGGTCAGAGTAAGGTCCTATGGAATCAGAAGTGACAACTACCTGATGTGGAAGTAGTAGAGAGAGAGATGTTCCATGTTTCATATTTCCCCAAGTAGGAAACATGTAGTTGAGGCATCATGGTGAAATGTAAAAAGATACAAAAGTTCTGTTGAAAAGAGAGAAAAGGAACAAGGATGAAAAGGGGATGGGAAAAACGGAATATGGAAACCCACACAAAAATATAAACCTATCTACGTTTCAAATTTTTACAGCCAACTTGGCCATGGCAAGCAAGTACAGGTACATTGAACTTGGCCACTTTCACTCAGACCAGTTGCTCACTCCCCACAGGTCACTTGCTGTTCTCCCCAAGCAATTGCCCTATGGCTATATCTAGTTCACATATTCACGCGAGAGTATATCAAAATGTTTAACCAGAGCAATTTAGAGGCTAAAATATGACTCTTCCTCAGGGTGGACAGTGCTTCCAGCAGCCTGAAAAAGAAAACATATTGTATTCTTATATCAAACCTGTGTTGGGGTATGGATATGTGAAGGAGCATAAAAGTCCATATATCCAAATGAGAAAAGTCTTTTTTAAATATCACATTAAAATGTGTTACATGGTAAGCTGGAGGAAATAAGAATGAAAATGAATGTTAGTTTGTAACCTGTCAAAGCATTACATTGAGGTAGAGCCTTTTGAAGTATCCTGATCTAGATTTTTTTTAACTGCATATTATAAATGATAATGTACTGGGTATTCATTGTATTTTTAAAACCACTTCACAATAAAGGGGGCTGTAACTCCAATAGCTAAAACACAACAGTGGCAACCAATAGATTGAGGTAAATTTAGCTCTTCTCACTATAATTCCCAGTGATCCACTTGCAGGATTTGTTCTTATTGCCTCTTTGACATTAACCTCTGCTGGATAAATCAGGTTAGCAAGATGAGAGCAGGGAAGCTTCTAGCAGGGAACTCAGAATGGGATCTACTGAACATGAAGCTATGGCTGGTTCTATTTGGAATTCCCTTGTGCAGACTATTAGACAAAGAATTCAATATGTTGGTCAGTGTGATCTATTCTAATCATCAATGGTTGCTGCTACATAATAGGCATAAAGAGAAGATTGTCAGAACTTAGGGGGTTCAGAAGGATTTCTTTTAAAACTTTCATGACCAGGGATAACAGTGAACAAAAAAATGCAGTAAACACAGCCTGGAAAGGGCAAGGCAATCCAGCACTAAGAATCTTAAGATGTAGGTCTAGATAACCCCACCACACAGGCCCCTTATACCATCTGTGTTGCTAATAATAGAGATGAGATACATCTATAATGGTGGAAGGATGGAGATGAAGAATATCTGTGATGGCTATTTACTAAATCATTTTTATAGATTGCAGGGATCTAGCACCTTGAGGATTCAGAGTTTGAGTGGACACACACAAAAAAAAACAATGAACAAGTGGATCTGAGTAGGCAAGTAGGGGATTATATATAGAAAGGTTTTGGTATCTTGCATTACATCCATTCAATTTACCTCTATGTTCTGTTGCAGCTTCCTGAACAGTTGCAATCTTGAACTCCCAGTGATAGTGTTCAACCTCCAGAGATCCATATATCTTTTCACTTTCTGCCTTGAGTCCTTACACAAAGCCTGTGTAGCAATTCAACTAGAATATAAGGGATCAATATCCTAAAGAAACCAACAACTAATGGTGGATGGAGCCATTGGATAAATGCTCCAGCTTCTAGAAGTCCTGGCAGAATCAAATCCCAATTGTTTACTCTAGAGAATTGAACAATAAACAGACATTGCTGTCCCTGATTTCAAATTTCACTCTCCCTGATCTCTTTTCCTTCTTCTCTGATAACCCCAAATAAATTATACTCCCTAGTCCTCATCTCAGGTTATGATTTGGAGAACCTAAACTAAAACAAATTTTAACTGTGATCTACCTCAATTATGCCTTTCACAATCACAACACATAACTGTTGTCACCCACACACACATTTACTTCTAGTTTTAGACTTTACAATTCAGAAAATATGGTGTTCCTCAACGTTTTCATGGCCAACCTCTACACCATTGCTTTGAGGCCATCCTTTCACACATATTCTGAGACTCTACTCCAATACTTAATTTCTTTCTCTCCAGAATCTTGAACTTTAATCTTGAAACCCTCAAAAGACTTTCCCCAAGTAGGAGAGAGAGGGATGAAAGGGATTGAAAGAGGGGGATTGAGAGGAGAAAACATCTCCTTGGAATGTGCCCACTTTTAGATGATCACATTTTTCCTCCTTATCTAGATGACATGAAATCATAAAGGCAACCTCTACTTTGTCTCTCATTCAACCCTCAAGCACCTCCTCCCCAGTTTCCCACAGCCTCTGCTTTGCTAAACCTGCTTTTCTGAGGCCAACGGTGTTTGACATGTTTCTGTAAAAGTGAAACAATATTAATGATACAGAAATGTTCTCTTAGGTATAACATAATCTAGTAGTTCAAACAGAAGACTTCCAGATCTGCTATCATTCTTATTGGCCATCATTATCTTTCACCAGAATAGGCATAAATGGACCAGTCTACATTCTTATGATTTCCCATTAATGGGATTTTAAAACCTGTGTTACATCCTGGACCTATGATTTATTAGGATAAGTTTTAATTCCTTATGGAAGAGTGAAGTTTAAAGAAGAGAAAATATGTGTTCCCCTACAATTACACCTCTAAATTTGGGTAATTTATGATTTTTGATGTTTGACAAGGAATGCTTGGGAACCTGGTAATTCTCCAAATTTAATATGCATATGAACCATGTTCATGTATAAATTATATACTTCAATAAAAAAACTGCATAGGTAACTCTTTTGATGCATAAAAAGGAATAAATTATTGCAAACTATGTTCCTTTGATATTGTTAGGGATCAAACCATGTCCCCCACAAAGATATGTTCAAGTCCTAACCCCGAGTCCTGTAGGTGGGAACTCATTTGTAGATAGGACCTTCAAAGGTGAAATTAAATCAGAGTTGGCTTAAGCAAAGATGGCTGAAGTCCTTATAAGCAGGGGAAATTGGGATGCAGTCAGTTAGGAGAAGCCAGAAAAGAGACAGGGCTTGCCATTTGCAAGAGGCACAGATGCAACCACAATCTAAGTACACCTAAGGATTAGCAGCAAGGCAGCACCAGAATGCACAGACTCTGGAAGAAAGAATGGCCTGGCAATACCTTGATGGTGGACTTCTACTTCTAAACTGTGAGACTATAAATATTTCTTGTTTAAGCCAACCAGGTTGTGGTATTTATCATAGCACATGGCAAGTTAGGACAGACTTCATTATATTTAAAAAACCAGGGAAACCAATATTTTATGTTGCTAATTTATATGCACTATGTAATAATATTTTATCATATGCATATGAAATATATCTGTTATACACTTCCATTTTTCTCAAAAATATATTTTTTATCAATTTTATTGATACATGTTAATAAAGCATAAATCCATCCAAAGTGTACAATCAGTGGTATTTGGTATAGTCACATAGTTGTGCATTCATCAATCTTTTTTAGAACATTTTCATATTTTCATTATTCCAGTAATAATAATAATAATAAACCAAACAAACAAATCTTATCAATGTCCAATCTCTGTATGCTTCCCTTGCTGTATATAGCTGCTATTTTGTTTACTTCTCTCTAGTTTATTTATATTTATATTTTATAAAAACACTTTATATATGCAATATCATCCATATTTGTATTTTACATGAGGTTTCACTTTGTTATACCATCTCATGTTATACTTTTTAGCTTTCCTTCTAAATAATCTACATGTCAATAGACTTTCCCATTCAACCACTGTCATACCCAGATAATAGCTCTGCTAGTCACAAACATCATGATGTACTCTCACCATTTCCATTCATTTCCAAAGATTTACAAACAACATTTTAATGAGTTCTGCATAGATTAACTCTCAGTTTTCCACTCTCTACCCTCATTCTATTTTCTGGTGCCCTATATTCTAATCATTAACTCCATGAGTTTGAATAACATATTTATTTCCTAATAGTGCAGTCATAGTATTTGTTCTTTTGGGTCTGGCTTGATTCACTCAACAAAATGTCCTCCAGGTTCACCCATGGTGTCATATCCTTCACGACTTCATTTCTTACTGCTGCCTAATATTCCATTGTGTATATGCAGCAAAATTTCTTTTTCCATTCATTGGTTGATAGACAGCTGGGTTGTTTTCAACTTTTGACATACAAAAATAACATCACTATGAATATCAGTGTGCAGGTATCTATTCGTGTCAATGCCCCCATGTCTTCTGGGTATATACCTAATAATGGTATTGCCAGGTCCCATGGCAATCTATATTCAACTACCTTAGGTACTGCCAAACAGTTCTCCACAGTGGCTGTACCATTCTAAATTCCCACCAACAGTGAATAAGTGTTCCTATCTCTCCACAACCTCTCCAACATTTACAGTTTTCTGACTTCTCAATAGTGGCCAGTTTAATAGGTGTGAAATGATATCTCATTATTGTTTTGATTTGCATTTCCCATATAGCTAGTGATGTTGAGCATTTTTGTCATGCATTTCTTTGCCATTTGTATATCTTCTTTAGACAATTGTCTTTTCAAGTCTTTTGCCCATTTTTTAATCGGGTAGTTTGTCTTTTTATTGTTGAGTTGTATGATTTCTTGGTATATCATGGATATTAATTTCTTATCAGATATGTGATTGCCAAATATTTTCTCTCATTGAATCGACTGCTTTTTCACCCTTTTTACAAAATCCTTTGAGGTGCAAAAGTGTTTAATTTTGAGGAGGGACCATTTATTTTTTTCTTTTGTTTCTTGTGCTTTGGACATAAAGTTTAAGAAACCATTGCCTACCACAAGGTCTTGAAGATGTTTTCATACATTTTCTTCTAGGATTTTTATCGTTTTCACTTTCATATTTAGGTCCTTGATCCAATTTGAGTACATTTTTGCATGAGGTAGGAGGTAGGGGTCCTTATTCTTTCTTTTGCATAATAATATCCAGTTCTTTTTAGCACTTTTTTTGAATAGACTGCTATACATCGGTAGTATATTGAAAAGCTTTTGATTTTTATGTATAAATCTTATATTCCTCAATTTTGTTGAACTTGTCTATTAATTATAATAGCTTTGTTGTGGATTTTTCAGAATTTTCCAGATATAGGATCATATCATCAGCAGATAGCAAAAGTTTTACTTCTTCATGTCCTCTTTGGTGCCTTTTATTTCTTTATCTAGCCTAATTGCTCCAGCTAGAACTTCTAGCACAATATTGAATAACAATGATGACAGTGGGCATCCTTTATTGTTCCTGATCTCAGCAGGAAAGCTTTCAGTCATTCACCATTGAATACAATGCTAGGTGTAGGTTTTTCATATATGCACTTTACCATCTTCAGAAAGTTTCCTTGTATTCCTATATTTCAGAGTGTTTTTTATCAGGAAAAGGTGCTGTATTTTATCAAATGCTTTTCTGCATCAATCAAGAGGATCATGTGAGTTTTCTTAATTTATCAAGGTGGTTATTACACTAATTGATTTTCTTGTGTTGAATCACTCTTGAATGCCTGACATAAAACCCACTTGATAATGATGTATAATTTTTTTAATGCACTTTTGGATTCTGTTTGCAAGTATTTTGTGGAGTATTATTGCATCTATATTCATTAGATATATTGGTCTGTAATTTTCTTTTTTCATAGTAATTTTATGCTGTGTGAGATGATAGCCCATTGTCATTTTGTTTTGCATTTCTCTAATAGCTAGTGATATGGAAAATTGTTTCATCTGCTTTTTGCATATTTCTCTGTTTAGAAATGTAATTTAAATCTTCTGCCCATTTTTAAATTGGAATGCTTTCTCTTTTAGGGTTGTATGATCTCTTTTTATAGAATGAAAATCAAATCTTTATTAGTTAAGTGGTTTCTAAATATTTTATCCCATTGAGTTGTCTAGCTTTTCAACTTCTTGACGAAGTCCTTTTTATCACAAAAGTGTTTAAGTTTGAGGAGGTCCCATTTATCCATGTTTTCTTTCATTGTTCTTTCTGTCGGTGTAAGGTTTATTAATTAAACACCTACCACCGGGTTTTGCAGATGTTTTCCTATATTCTCTTCTAGGAACTTTATGGTTCTAGCTTTATATTTAGATCTTTGATCTGTTTAGAATTAAGTTTTGTATAAGGTGTGAGGTAGGGGACCTCTTTCTTTATTTTAGATAAGGTTATCTAGTTCTCCCCACAACATTTGTTGAACAGACTATTCTGCCCTAGCTAGGTGGGTTTGACAGGCTTGTCAAAAATCACTTGACCATAGATGTGAGGGTCTGATTCGGAATCATATATTCAGTTACATTGGTCTATGTGTCTATCTTTATGCCTGTACTGGGATGTTTTTATCACCATAGCTAGACTCTCAAGTCTGGATATGAGAGTCCTCAAACTTTGCTTAGACTTTTTAAGATGTTTCTGGTTTTTGGGGCTTATTACCCTTCCAAACAAATTAGATAATTGTGTTGTCCATTTGTTTAAAAAATGCTGGTGGAATTTTTACTTGGATTACATTTAATCTGCATATCAGTTTGGGTAGAATAGAAATTTTAATAATATTTAGTTTTCCAATCCATAAGCATGGAATATTCTTACAATTATTTAGGTCTTTTTAAAATTTCTCTTAAGAATGCATTGTAGTTTTCTGAATTCAATGATTTATGTCTTTGTTTAAATTTATTCCTAAATATTTGATTCTTTTAGCCATTTCATCTCCCTCATTACTGCCACCAGAACAATCCCTATTGTAAGTGGGATTATTTTCCAGATTTCTTCTGCAGATTGCATATTACTAGTGTATAGGAACACCACTGATTTTTTGTATTGATCTTACAACCTAGCTGTATAGTAAAATTGTTTTTTAGCTCTAGCAGCTTTGTTGTAGGCTTTTGGGGACTTTCTAGGTATAGGATCATATCCTCTGCAAATAGCAAAATTTTAGTTCTTCCTTTCTGATTTGGTTGCATTTTATTTCTTTTTCTTGCCTGATTGTTCTAGCTAAAGCCTCTAGCACTATACTGAACAATAGTGGTGACAGTGGGCATCCTTATCTTGTTCCTGATCTTGATGGGAAAGCTTTCAGTCTTTCACCATTAAGTACAATGTTAGCTTTGGGTTTTTTATATATGGTCCTTATCAGGTTGAGAAACTTTCCTACAATTCCTATTTTTTGTATTATATTTATCAAGAAAGGATGCTGTGTTTTGTCAAATGCATTTTCTGCGTCAATTGATAGGATCATGTGATTTTTCTCCTTTGATTTACTAATATGGTGTTAAATGTTGACTGATTTTC
>PVKH010028772.1:0-12788 GCA_004027955.1 Chaetophractus vellerosus | reverse complement strand
ATGAATGTGTTTTTTTCTGGATGTTCTATTCCGTTGTGTTGATCCATTTGCGAGACTTTATGAGAATACCATGTTCTTTTGATTACTGTTGCTTTATAATAATTCTTGAAATCAAGTAGTGTTAGCCCTTCAACTTTGTTCTTCATTTCAACATGGTTTTGGCTATTGTAGGTCCTTAGTTTTTCCATATAAATTTTACACATTCCTTGTCCTTTGTCAGATATATGTGTTTTGATTATTTTCTTCTAGTCCATGAATTACTTATTTATTCTATTTTTTAAAAAGTATTTTGAAATACTTTCAAACTTAAAGGACAATTATAAAACTAATGCAAAACCCATATGCAGAACATATTCCTATCCCCCAAGATACCCAAACCTATCAATTTTAAGTTACCACATTTGCCATATCATTCTATCCATCCATCCATTTTCTGAAAACTTGAATGTAGGTTGTATAGATTATGAGCCTTCAACATTTATCCATGCACATTTCCTCAGAACTAGGATTTTCACTTATGTAGCCGGCTTAAGTGTATTTATCAAGTTCATGAAATTTAATAATGATATAAAGCTTATAATTCATATTCCTTTTCATATGCCTGAATAATGTCCTTATAATCCATTTCTCCTCCCTTGTTAGGTCCCATTCAGGATCATGTATTGCATTTAATTGTCATTGTCTCTTTTGTTGCTTTTCTTTTTCTTTCTTTCTTTAATCGTGGGAACATATATCCAACATAACTGTACCGTTCAGTGGGATTAATCACATTCACAATGTTGCTGTACCCTCACCATCTTCCATTACTAAAACTTTCCCATATCCCCAAAGAGAAACCCTATACCCATTATGTATTTACTTCCCATTCTCCCTCTCTTTGCCCCTGGCAACCTCTACTCTAATTGTCTCTATGAGCTTCCATATTATCTGGTATTTTCTTTGTAATTACCATGGGATATAAATTTACCACCCTAAATCTATAAGAATCTTGTTTGCTTTGATACCAGCTTAACTTCAGTAGTATACACAAACATGTTCCTATTCCTTTCTGGCTCCTCCCTTTATGTAGCTCTTATCACAAAGTACATATGAATACATTATCAGCCCCAAACCACTGATTTTTCAGTACAGTTTTTGCATTTGCCTTTTAGATTCTGGAGGCAGTTAAAAGTGGAGTAACAAACCAAAAATACAATAGTACTGGCATTTATATTTACTCATGTTGTTACTTCTACTGGAGATCTTTACTTCTTTTTCTTTATGCAGCTTTGATATACCGTCTATTATCCTTTCCTTTTAACCTGCAGAACTCTCTTCAGCATTTCCCATAGGGCTGGTCTAGTGATGATGAACTTTCTCAGCATAGCCTAATCTCCCTCATTTTTGAAAGACTGTTTTGCTGTATATAAAATTCTTGATTGGCAATATTTTGCTTTCAATACTTTAAATATATATTATTTATTTTATTATTAAATATATATCATTGAGTATCTTGGATGACTCCCATTACATAGAGAAGTTTTCAGCTATTATTTCTTTGAATGTTCTCTCTACCCCTTTCTTTCTTCTCCTTCTGGGACTCTCACAGTGTGTGTATAGGTATGCTTGATTCTGTCCCACAGGTTCCTCAGGCTCTGTTCACCTTTTCTGCTTGCTTGCTTCTTGCTGTTCCTCAGACTGGATGATTTCAATTGACTTATCTTCAAGTTCACTGATTCTTTCTTCTGCCAGTTCCAATCTGCTAGTAAATCTCTCTAGGGAATTTAAAATTTCTATTACAGTGGTCTTCAGCTCTGTTTGGTTCCTTTTCATAATTTTCATTTCTGTTGATATTCTGTTTGTGTCCATCTGTTATTTTCCTGATTTCCTTTAGTTCTTTGTCCGTGTTCTCCATGAACTCTTTTGATTATATTTAGGACCATTCTTAAAAGTCTTTGTCTAGAATGCTCCAAGTCTGAACCTCCTCATTGATGGTTTCTAATGCTTTAATCTTAAGCTTTGTCTGGGCCATTACTTCTGTTTCTTTGTATGTATTGTAATATTTTTTTTTAAACCTGGAATTTTGATGATTTACTATGTTATTACCAGAATTTAGACTCTTAGGCATCTGTTTCGACAGTTATAGAACTTACAAAAAATGGGATTTTCTTCAAATTGTATCAGCAAGTTTTTTGACAGAGCTTCCCTTGAATGCCAGGAGCTAACAAGAAAAACTGAAAAAAAAAAAAAAGAAAAACAAAAAACAAGAAAAAGAAGAATAAGGATATAAAACATATTTCTCATTTTTTGCTGATTGACCTATGATTGTGTTCTCCTTCAGGGCTGATCCATAAAATGAGTCAGAGAATGCTTCAGGCCAAAGCACTGGGGTTTCCTTGGTCCTTTCTGGTCATCTGCTCATGATTCTTGTCTTGGGGCATGTATGTGTAACTCTAGGAATTTCCTGTTTACGTGGATAAAAGCCTTCCTCTTCCCTAGGCAACAATTTCTTCGCTGTCTCGGGCACTGAACTGTATACCCCACAGCAAGTAATCTCTTGCCCCAGGCCTTCACTTGACTGCATTCTGTAGGAGGGCTCGGTGAGCTGCCTTCTGCACACAAGGCACGTTCTGGGATGGTGGGTCCCTCAGGCCACCATCAGACAGATTGGGGAAGATATACCTGCTCCCATATGTGTACAAGCGTTACTCTGCTCCCTGCAATATAAGGACCAGTCATTCTCACTGGGAGCACAGAGATCCTCACTGGGAGTGCAGGCCTACTCTGCACTGAGAAGGTGAGGTGTGGGGGAGGGACCAGCCTGGGCTCCATGGGACCCTACTGCTTTGAAGTAGCCTTGGTTTGGTGCTTGCCCTGTTACTGCAGTCCTTTAACTGTTCCTGGAGCTCAGAGAAAGATGTTTCTGCCAATTTTTGCTGGTTGTTCAACACTTTTGTGAGGGCATGGAGCCTGAAGCTTCTCACGGTCATTTTGACTGAGGCAGGGCCTCTTTATTCTTAAGTATATCTTTAGAGAAGCAGAAGATTTTATTTTGATGATGATGATCAATTTATTAGCATATTCTTTTATAGCTGGTGCTTTCTGTGTCCTCTAAGAAATCTTTCTACCTCACACTTGAGAAGATTATACTCTTAGGTTTTCTTCTAGAAAGTAATTATTTTAGCTGCATAAAATAATTTGTTTTTATGAGCTGGGTTTTAGGTTCTTTTTCCACACGAATGTCTAGTTTTTCCTGCACCATTTGTGGAAAACACTTCCCTGTCTTTGAATTTCTTAACTGCGTGGGTCTGTTTTTTGAGTATCTGTTCTTTTCCATTGATGTGTTTTGTGTATTTATTCACCAATACCACATTCCCTTGATTACTGGAGCTCTTTATAGTAAGTCTTTAAGGATTTTATAATATATCTTTAAGTTCTCAACTTGTTTTTCCTTTTTAAGATTGTTTTGATTTTTTTAAGTCCTTTGGATTTCCATATAAATGTTTGGTTCAGCTTGTCAGTTTCTATTAAAAAAAATCTTGCTAGAATTTTTTTTTTAGAACTTACAAAACATGGGGTTTTCTTCAAATTTGTGTATAGATAAAAATTTAACAAAATTTCAACAGAAAGATAATTCAAATTCTTCCCCACCACAAAAATAGACGTTATGGAAAATATCACTTAATTTCAATTACACCTTTCTACCAGAAGCTGATAGATTGTGAAGAGGGTGGGGAGGAGGGAAGAAGGGACTGATCATTCATAATTGACCTTCAGTGTTGCCTCTTCATGAAATGACTAAATTAAGGTTTCCATAAAAATCATAGTTCTTCAGATTTGATGCAAAAATGAAACTCTTTATTCTAAAGTCACAAATAAGGCTTCTAGCTTTAATTTTTGCGTGAGGTAAAGAGTATATTCAATATTAAGGCAGATAGTAAACTATACATTATAATGTGGGCCTTTCATTATAAAAATATTTTGCAATATTCATGAGTCTTCCAAACGTACTAGAATTAGAAATTAAAAAAAAAAGCAGCATCAGCGATTTGAATGTTTTAGCTGCACCTTTTTGATAGTAAATATAATCTTGTTTGAGTGTTTGATGGTCTGAGTTTTTTTTTTTTTTTTAACATGGGACTTAATTCTTGTAAATGAACCAGGGCCTGATTTAAAATTCTATATATATATGCACATTGTTTGGTCCTGTAGATTGCTCCCCCAAATCAGCAAAACACAGCCTACTCAGCAGGCTCATCATGACAGAAGAGTACGAGAACATATTATTTCAGTAAAGACTGTAACTGAAATCAGATTGTTTAGGCAGTTTAGATGTCTAGAAAATTATGGACTTAAGATTTTTCATACAGTGAATTTTTCCCTTACCCTCCTCACTGCATATTTCTCCCCAGTGGGAAAAACCATTTTTCCCCAAGGGATCAGGAGGAAGGCATCACTTCTTTGCCATGCTGGCCACAGCCTTCTTGGCTGCATCTTCTAAGTTGATGGCCGAAGTAATAGGAAGCCCACTGTTACTGAGTATGCACTGAGCCTCCAGGGGCACCTTGAGTTCTAGTTCCTGGCAGGCTTTGCTGATGCTATTTACAATGATGGCACGGTTGAAAATTCCACCAAAAATATTGATGAGGATGGCTTCAACCTTAGGATCAGCTGTGAGCAATGTGAATGCCAGATATACTTGAGCTTCTTTACACCACCGCCAAGATCCAGGAAGTTGGCTGGCTTCTCACCATTAAGGGAAATGATGTCTCAGGTAGCCATGAAGAGCCCAGCCCCATTCACCAATCAAGCAATGTTCTCATCCTGTCCTTAGATAATATCTGGCAGCTTCATTTTTAGCGGGCTGATTCCCTGACTTGCCATCTGTGGCAAATATGCCCTTTTATTGTCAAAGTTTATATTGGTGTCAAACTGCTAGAATTTTTTTTTTTTTTAAGTTACCAGGGCCAGTGATTAAACCAGGACCTTGGATGTGGGAAGTGGAATTCAACCACTGAGCCACATTGGGAAGCTGATGCTCAACCACCGAAACACATTGGCTTCCCTTTTTTTCATTTGTTTGCTTGTTTTTTTGAATTTTATTTTAGTATTTTATTTTATTTTTTTTAGGAGGCACTGGGCACAGAACCCGGGACCTCACATGTGGGAAGCTTGAGCCACACCCACTCCTGTTCAAACTGCTAGAAATTTGATTGGGATTTTGTTGAATTTGTAGTTCAGTTTTGGGGAGAATATTCTTTAATTTCAGTAATGTTTTATAGTTTTCAGTGTAGAAGTCTTCCATATTGTTCGCCATATTTATCCCTCAGTATTTTATGTTTTTAGATGTGTTTGTAACTGGTATTGTTTTTAAATTAAGTTTTCCAGTTGTTCATCATTAGAATATAGAATTGCAGTTGATACTTAGGTTTTGTCTTTGTTTCCTATGAAATGTCCAAGTAATCTTGTTCATTCTAGTGGCTTTTTTTGTAGTTTTTAGGATTTTCTAAATAGATGATCAGGTTGTCTGCAAATAAATTCAGTGTTAACTTCTCTCTTTGCAGGCGGTCTGCCTTGTGTTTTTGTCTTGCCTCTGCACTGGTTGCCCCTGGCACGGCTACATGGAAAGAGTAAGGAGAGCAGGTTCCCCCATGCTCCTGTTCCTCTGCCATCACACACAACTCTGCTGGGGCTAGGTGTGAGACCCAGTGTGCCTGCCGCATGCCCCACCTGTGTCTTTCTTTTGAGCATGTGGCCAAGACCCATGGAAAAGAGTTGGTGGATTGGTGCAGGTTCTCTTTTGTTTGGCACTCTGGGCAGATCTCACTTGGCCATAAAACATCTGTTGCAGTTCAGCTGTTGGGTCTTCCCTCTGTCCAGTCCCCCCCTTGCAGTCTGGGTGGCAGCATCTGAGAGTACTTTCGCCTGAGGGTCCATCCTCTTGAGTTTTAGTTCCTTAGGTTTCTGCATGAGTTCAGCTCTTCAGTGGGCTTAGAACTATGTTTTGTAGGTTAGTTGGCTTGTCTTCAGTTTTTAGGATGGGAATGACATTCTTTCATGACTTCTTCCTAAGTAGAAGTATGATTTGAATTTTGAGACAGATTATGAAGCAAAGTGGGTGATCGTCTGTCTAGGCAGTCATTCCTATTAAGCCAAGGATGCTTCCTGTATACAATTAGTTCCTTTTTTTAAAAGTTGCTTAATTCCCATTCTTATTCCCCTTTGTGTGCTTTGTTAGCATAGAAGTAATTATTATGTTTTATCATTCTTCTTGGTCACGCTTTTTATATATAATACATGATCAGGTGTGGCCTATGTGCTTATGCTTTCTTTAATCCATTATGACATTTGACCCATTTTAACTAATTAGGAATAGAATGATTATAGATTTTTCTTGCTGCTTTAAACTGGATTAATTTTGGGTATGCATTTGTGAAGAATAAACTAAATGTCATAAACATATATTTTAATTATGCTTTGAACCTACCATAGGCCCTGGAGTTTAGTAGACACTGAGCTATTTTAAGCACATTTTATAGAGGTGTATATAAAATACTGTCAGTGCTTATAAGGGTTATTAAAGGCTCCACAGAGATTCTACTTTCTATGTAATTCAGGAGACCTGGAAGGGGAAGGGATTTTGGTCCAAGGAGCAGCAAGGGATATCACCTAGCTGTGGGACATGGTAATTGTTGGAGGTAGGGCGCGGTGAAGGGAGGCACCAACATGGAGTCAGTTGTGAGGAACCTGTATGTAAGGATAAAGATTTAAATTATCTTCTTAGTAACTGGAAAATAATATTGAGGATTTTGGGTGGGGAGGAAACATAATCCTTTTTTAGTTTTTTCACCAAATCAATTTAGAATTTGGATTGAATTGGGGAAGTAATAATAATAAAGACCACTTAGTAGTGATTCTGTTTATACAGGCAAAAAATCATTACTGGCCGTGAGATTGGTGGGGAGGGTGTATGTGTGAGAAGCTTTGGAGTGAGAATAAGTCATTCTCCAAGCACCTGTTGGACCTCGCTTTGGAGGCGCATCTGGACCTCGGTTCGTGACGTCCGATGAAGTGTGCTTTTCTTCCCTGATGAAGAGCAGTGCAGATATTAGACTTTTGAAGGTGGCAGGGAACACTGATTACTGGAGGAAGGATTTGATGGAAAGATTTAATTGACATAGTTCTAAGAGGAAAATACTGTTGTTTCCTTACTTGGTAATATTCATTATAAACTATTTCATCACAAGGTAAAAGGCCAGTTATGATGACTCCCTGAATGCATACCTGGTAATCAGTTAAATGAACATACTGAAGAAATGACATTGGCTTTAAACACTAGCATTTCTATTGAAGGGAGTTTGGTACTATGTGTGTAGAGCTTCTATCCTGTGCAGCTCTGAAATTATTAATGTTAAATATCTATTTCATAAACACTTTGTGTTGCTTGCCCTGTTGGTTTGTGAGGGTAGGTGGTAATGTGAGTTTTATATGTGCTCTGACTTGTAAGATTCAGGGATTTTCTTTTGTTAACATTCATTCCCAACTCTCATCTTAGTATGCTGCTAGGATCAGCAGTCAGCTCAGTTAACAAAATGTTGGTTAGAAATCAACAAGTATTGGCATGATCTGTTAGATAGGAAAAGCTAATTGACATTGAGCTTTTTACTGATGGAGAGGTACAGAGAGGTGCACGGAGAGCATTAGCTTCTATCCATCTTTTCCTTCCAGGACCATAAATATTCTTTGCAAAGATGACAGAAAAGTCATTGAATTCACATGGTGACAGAGGCACTGAAAGGAAGTAAAAGCTGTCCTCTGAATGTAAAATTAAACTAATTTGAATAACCAGGGACTATTAAACCAATTTGACCAGTTCTTCAAAATTTGTAAATGTATACATTGAGCAGGTATGTAAGACATGCTGTTGAGGCATGCTGTTTCCGTGGCTGTTGAGACAGATAAATATACTGTTTTGATACTATACTGTGTTAACCCTTCTAATATTTTGATCATAGTGTATTATTATCAATATTTTCATTGAACATGATTGCAAGTAAATTTTATAGAAAAGAATAGTGATAATATATAATCCCTGAATATTAAAGGTTATTAAATATGTCATTATGTGACAGAATAATAAATCTTTCTCACAAATTTAAGATCTTGATTAAGGAGTCAAAAAAGGATATATTTTCTGTATTTCAAAATATTTTAAAATTCTTTACCACATTTTAATGACAGGCAGCAAATACAGAGAAATGTTTCCCTTTCTCCTTTTTAAAAACGTGTTTGTCACAGTGAATGTTAAAGTGCAGAAAGGGAAAATGGATTTGATTGCTAGGAGAGAAAATAGAGTTAAATGATAAGCTCTGAACACTCTCAAGTGACACACACGGAGCGAGAGATCAGGGTGAGAGCTCTGCTCTGGGCTCCCGGCAAAGCCAGCCCAAGTCGTGGTGTGGGGACGTGCAGCTTGGCGGAACCGAGCTCAGGGTCGCTGAAATAGACGTTGTTTTGGAGTGTATTTTCTGGCCAAGTAGAGTAATACTCTGTCACTTAAAAAGATGTCAATATTTGTTTCACATGTAATTCTGAAGAAAATAGTGATTGTATATTATAAATAAAACATAGGTCCAGCTCTTATGGGTGTTATTGTGTAATTGAGGAACACAGTAAAAAGCATAAAAATATAACATAATCCATATAACATATTTAATAGCCTCAAAAAAATGTTTACTCCTTGTGAGTGGGGTGATAATACTGAAAGTCTGCTGCTTTAGTAGGTATTTTTTTTTTTTTAAAGATTTATTTTATTACATATCTCCCCTTCCCCCCCGCTGCGGTGACGCGCCGAGACTGGTCACTGTGCAGGCGCGGCTTTCCCTGCTTATGGGCGGCTTCTGCTTCCATTCACGGCTGGCTTTCAGTTCGCGGGTGGCTGGCTGCGCTCCATTCGTGGGCGACCTGCCCTGCCCGTGGTGGCTTTTGCCCTGTCCGTGGCAGCTTTTTGCCCTGCCCACGGCGGCTCTGGCCCGCCCATGGTGGCTTGCCATTCTCAAGGCGGTCTGCCCGCTAGGAGAGGTCCCCGGGAACTGAACCCGGGGCCTCCCATGTGGTATGCTGGCGCCCTATCCACTGGGCTATCGAGCCGGCCCTTTTAGTAGGTATTTTAAAGATAAAGTTTTAGAAGTTGACTGTTCTTAAAAAATCAACATAGTGACTAATGTTGGTTTTTGACAAAGTAATATGAATTTACCTCTGGCTCTGTTAGCTGTCAGAATAAACCTTATGTAAAACAAATGAACCTTTGCCTGTATTAAAACAGTAGTTACAAAATATAAAAATAGACCCACAAGGTTGTTGCTAGTTCTGAAAGGGAGATGGACAGAGGGAGGGCCAGAAACAAGGGGTGGAGGCGGGGCAGACAGAGGGAGGAGAGAGAGAATTTGACCAAGTTTTGCTGCTTTGGTAATGGGCGACTTCTCAAATTATCTACAGTGTATTACATAGAAAGTAATCTACCCTATATCATATTATACATTATATTTTATAGATATTTAAGTGTATTATATATTAAACCTTATAGATGATTGTTCTATTTAGAAAAATCATTTTAGAAATAAAGCTTTAGACCTCTTTAAAGTTTTCATTCCTTATCTTTGTCCATAAATCTAGTGGAGGGTGATTGTATATATAATTTGCTTTATTTCTTTTTTCCTGTCAGTTATGTGCCAATCAATGCCATTCACAATATTAATTTTAAAGGATTGTTACATCTCAATGATAGTCAATTTTAGCCATTAAATTATTTTGTTTTGATATTTTCGGGTCTTTGCAGCCTGACTGAAATTTGAAACAATGACAAAATATGGTGAAAAATCTTCCAAGTGTAGTTCTCTTTTTAATTAACAAATTCTTGCTCTGTTTTTTTTTAATTGGGGAGATAGTTAATTCTTTTTTTTTTAATGGTTTAGTAAGAGAAGTATATTATTAGAACTGTGTCTATCTATAATACATTAATTGTTTAAGTATAAATACAGAGAAATAGCTGAAGTGTTTTGTTTGTTTTCCCGCAAGTTATTTCTAAAGTAATTATTTGTCAATTGAAAACTGAACTTTGGTGTGCTATTGTTTCATTAAGTTGATTATACTTCTTCTTTTTTTTAAGGTAAAGTGCAAGTTAAGAGTTCAGACATACAAGTTGGAGACCTCATCATAGTGGAAAAGGTTGATGCATTTTTAATATATTTTAGAGCTGATACCACTGGTAATTAACATTTAGCTTGATTGCAACTAATTTTGAATCTGAAGGAAAGTGTTTGAGACGTATTTTAAATCTTAACTTCCTAGGGTAAGGTTTGATATATATTGAAGAATATCTAGATTTCTGCATATTCTGTCTGAAGTACATTTCAGTTTGTGTAGATGAAGTCATATTTTGTCTGAAATAAATCTCATAACTGCTTAATTTGCGCATATCAGAATTATTTCATTTGACCACAGAATTGTATGTTAGAACCTATTTATAATAGATTCTGTTTGTTTCCAGAACTTTCTTTTTGCAGATAACTATATTATATATGATTATCAGATATTGATTGTTACAGTTTAAAAATTCAGAGAGAAAAATGTGAAAAGAGACTGGACATTAGAAGAAAAAATGTTTACGTCCCTGTAGGAAGAATCCATTAAAAAAATAAAAATCAGAGGTCACAGATGGAAATCATCAGGGCTGTGGACAACCAAGAGTGCAACTGAATGAACACTGCCTTTGCAGCAGTAGTTGATTTTGAAACTGGGCAGTTTCTGATTGTGCACCCGCCTCCAGTCTGTACCGTGTGAATGAGTGTGTGGCACAGTGCATGCCTCTTCTGCGTGCACGGTGTTAGTGCCTGATTCTGCGTGCTTACCTGGCTGTCTGAGTTCTCTTACATCCTGCTTGCCTCTTTTTTTTGAAGCTCTAGGACAATATTTGTTTATTTAAGTTACCAGCTTCTCTTACTCAAAGCCTTGTGCGAGCTGCTCATGAGCTCTTGTGGTGCCAGCTGATACTCATATCACACAGGGACACACCCTTACTGAGGCATTTACTACAAAAGGTCTCTCCCTCTGGAAAGGGAAAATGGTCTCCATCTTGTTGTATTAATCTATACACAGAGAATTTATAAAAAATGGGATAAAACTAAATGTTTTGTTTTGCACTCATTTGCAAGGTATTTGGTTGTATAGATACACATAAGTTACTAAACTGAACCTTTCATCTTTGTTAGATTTTCAGGTTGCCTCTGTGCTTTGTTTTGTTTTGTTTTGTTTTGTTTTTGCCACTCCAATAGTGCTATAGTGAACATCCTAGTACATATATCCTTGCACATTCCTTTAGGATAAATTCTGAGAAGAGAATCTGGTCATACGTTAGTTGTATGAGTTTTGATAGAAGTTTTCTCCCCCCAAACAACATTTAGTATTTCCCAGCATCTCTGATCTGGGTAGAGCTTTGCTGGGTCCTGTGGCTTGGGGTCTCTCACAAGTTTGCAGTCAGGTCAGCCGGGATACTCTAATCTTGTAGCTTTGCTGGGGTGGGAAAGATGCCACTCAAGTTGCTGCTGGCAGGATGCAGGTTGCTGTTGGGCGAGAGCCTCACTTCCATGGCTGTTGGCGCAGGGCCTCTCTCAGTCCCAGGCCATGTGGCAGAGGTGTCCATTAGGCAGCTCACAGCAGGTGGCCAGCGTCCTCAGTGGCCGAGGGTGAGATTCTGTCGGCAGAGCAGAGGCACGGGCTTTGTAACCTGATCTTGGAACTGACACCCAGCACCCTTTTGACTGTGGTGTTTGTTGTGGAGTTTGGAAATTGGAATAGAATCATCTTTGTGATCAGATGATTGCTGTGTTGCCTTTTCATTCTTTAGCTTGGTTTCCCTCTTTACCCTCCTCTTTTCTTCCCTTTGCTGTTTAGTTTGATATAGCTGTGTGATCTTCTTATTTTTCTCCAGTCTTCCCATTTTTACTGCAACAGGTGAATCATTTTTTCCTGTGTTTTAAGTAGCTAATTTCCTCAATCATATAAGATTTGAAAGATGTGAATCAAGGTGATTGGATATTTTTTTGGTGAACTTCATGTTGTAGGATAGATCTTCTCTATTTCCTTATCTTAATATAGAATTAAAATTACTATGTTGATATTCATTTTATGCATATTTAAAAGGAAGTGCTGGTCGACTCTAGAGGTGGATAGCCGCATGGTAAGGTGGAGTACATGCAGTGGGGTTCAACACTAGGTGGCATTGTCTTTAAACTCCTAGTTCTCCAGCTTCACAACTCAGCCTAGAAGAAACATCTCTTTGACATTTACCTGGGAAATTGGTAGGCTAGAACTGCCAAGTTAAAAATTTTGTCCACTGATGAAGGATCAGGACGTGTTTATTGGAGAGCTCCCATATGCATAGCACTCTGACATGGCATTTGCCCACCAGTGGCCTTCATTCAAAGTTCAACACACACATATAAAAATAGTCAAAAACTACATGCTACTGACTAAGAACTTGATTAAAATAGGAGGAAGGAGAGACGAGTGGCGGTGTTCTTCAGTAACATTTGAGAAGCTTGTTTGGAGGATGTTTTGGTCAGCCACAGGCGTGCCTTTTGAAATATACCAAAGATTGGTCGGTCTTTATAAAGGGTATTTATTTGGGGTAGAAGCTTACAGTTACCAGGCCACAAAGCATAAATTTCTTCCCATACCAAAGTCCACGTGTTGGAGTAAGATGGCTGCCGACGTCTCCAGGGTTCAGGCTTCCGGGTTCCTCTGTTCCC
>PVKH010028771.1:0-12777 GCA_004027955.1 Chaetophractus vellerosus | reverse complement strand
GGTGATGCTTTTTCATGATATGTTAACAAAGTTTCACAGCAATGCGGAGTGGTTGTGGAGGGGTGATGAGCCCTGTATGATGTTATGCATGTTTCTTTTATAAGTCCACGATGTTTGCTGAACACTTACAGTTTATGTATGTTCATGTATGAATGATATACTTCAATGAATTGTTTAAAAAAAAAAGAAAAAAGTAGCCAGAGGAGAGGATTGTGGTGAAGTAGGAAGTTCTAAAAATCAGTCCCTCTACCAGAACTACTATTAAAGAGGCAGGAACTATCTGGATCAACTATTTTGAAATGGCTAGTGGTGATGGTAGTGCAACATTTTAACATAAATAACAGAACTGAAATACATATTTGAGTGTAGTTAAAAAGGAAAATTTTGGGTTACTAGAATGTTACTAGAATAGAATTTTTTTTAATTTTTAATTTTTTTTAAATACATAGGACTGTACAACATAACAGTGAACCCTAAGGTGAACCATGAACTATAGTTGATAGTACAATCATACAAATGTTCTCTCATCAATTGCAACAAAGGTACTACATTAATGCAAGATGTTCATAATAGGATGGTATATAGGAACTCTGTATTTTATGCATACTTTTTCCGAAAACCTACAATTTCTCCAATTAAAAAAAAAATGGTAGGGAGATTTTTCTAGATTGCAAGAACAACAACAATACAGCGACCAGTATAATATCTGATCCTTGATAGAATATAGTTGTTCTTAAATATACATTTTGACTGGAACTTACAAAAGATTTTGCAAAAATTACTTTATATATATATATATATATATATATATATATATATATATAGAGAGAGAGAGAGAGAGAGAGAGAGAGAGAGAACAGAACTTGGGAAAATATTAATGTTCAGTGAATTTAGGTAAAGTATAAATAGATATTCATTGTACTATTCTTACAACTTTTTTTGCAGTTGAAATTTTTCAGAGTAAATAGTTGGAGAAAAGAAGGGAAACCACAACAAAAGACTGTCCGGATTCAGTCTTTAGATTCAGACTGTCTGGAGCAGCATTTTAAGGCCTATTTTCTCATCTGGGAAAAAATGGTAATAATGAACCTGTCTTATAGAAATTTTTCCTAAGGATTAAATATGAAAAGGCATGTCAAGCAAATACCACAGACGTTTGGACTATAGTAGGTGTTCAATAAATGGTAATACTGTTATCATTACCCTAAAAACTTGGGCAGCTTTTCATAGAATGAGATTATCACTTAGCTAATAACTAAATGGTGGATATTTATAAAAGATATATTTTTTATTTCCATTTCTTTTTTTTTATCATCTTGATAGAAATAAATTTACAAGAATATTTGTAGCCACATGGGGAAAAAGTAACCAGTAGCAAATTAGTAACATCTAGTAGTTGTACAGAGTTCTATTTTCTCTAAAGGGATATTGGGAGTAGCTGTGACAATAGCTTCTACTTTCTACTTTCCCTTATACCTCACTTCCTTTAGGAAAAATAAAATAAAAACATTATCAGTGAAATTGGGAAAATAAAGATGTGGTTAAAGAATAGAAAGCTGAGGTTTAATCTGTGCAGACTTGGTAAAAAGTTGGAAATGTTTGGAAATTAATAGAAATGGTGGAAGCACATCACAGGATTTGTAATTAATAGTGCTAACATATGGGTATGATAGTGTTTGGTTTCTGTTTTCTTTTTTTTGGAGTAATGAAAATGCTCTAATACTGATTGAAGTGATGAATGCACAACTCTGTGATTATACCATATGTCACTGATTGTACACTTTAGATAAACTGTATGGTTTATGAATAAAAACAATAGGGCACACTGGGGGAAAAATACACCAAATGTAAGATATGGGCTATAGTTGGTAATAATATTTTAATGATGCTCTTTCAAATTTGTTACAAATCTTTCACAATAATGCAAGGTATTGGTGGTGGGGTGATGCATGGGAACCCTGTATGATGTGTGCATGTTTGTTTTGTAAGTTTACAACTTTTACTATACACTGATTGTTTATGTATGTTCATGTATGAGTGATATACTTCAATGTTTTAAATGAAAAAAATCTACAAGTATAACTAATTATTTCTTAACTGTGACCATTAAAATAACTCTCTACCCATTTTAAAGTGTTTTGTAAATCACTTGAAGCCTTTTTATTATGTGTAAATTGCTTTCTTTTAAAATAGTATCAAAGCTAAGTGAATGTTTAATGTGAAACAAAATAGATAATATGTAACATACTTTCCCAAAATGTTCAGCCCTTTTTCATTGATCACTACCCTACTGCTAACCTCCCTCTCTGCCCTTTTGCACCATAGCATCCTTTCTGTTTCACTGCAGTATGCACAAACTAATTGGCTAATAGGTTCTCCACCTCCTATGTCTGAAGTGATACCTACTACCTTGGCATCATTTTGAGTGGTACCTACTCCTTTTTCAACCAACCTTACTAGAGGGCTCAAAGGTAGAGTTAGCAAGCATTTCAGATGTCCACCATTCTTCCTCTTCCATACAAAATTCTCTATGCTTTCAAAATTCATGACATTTGGCAAAAAATCTTCCACCTTTCATTAATGCTATCATCTCTTTCAGGACTTCACAAGCTGCAGTTTTAGGCACATGGATCATTCTTTATAACCCAAAGACTGACAATGTAGTCACTAAGTTCAAGGTCTATGTGCACCACCTTTCAAACACTCTAGCAGTCTCCTTGACAAATACTTTCACTTAAACAATTAATTTTTATAATCAAATCAGAAAACTAGACTTCACTTCTACCTGTGACTCCTCTGAAATCTTTAATTTCAATAACCCAGTGTCTGACCAGAACCACCCTTACCTCACTGAGGCTGCCCACCCTCTGAAACCTACATTTTCTCTTGGTTAGAAAAATTCTATGTTCTTAGATTGCCCTTATCAACCAGGAGATTATGTTTGATGGCATGAAGAATTTTATTACTAGCACTCCAACTTCCTTGCCCCTTTGTTCACCCACTAGATCTCCTTTACAAATCCCAACCAAAAAAATCACATATTCTGCTTTCTCATATTCTTAATTTTTAGTTCTTTTTTTAAATCAGTTATACATGTAGATGATTTAAAGAGCCAAATATCCCTATAAGAATTATTATGAGAAACAATTTGCCTCATCCATTCACCCCACTTCATCTTCACCAAAGGCAACCATTTTTACTTCTTTTGACTGATGATTTTAGTATTTATCTTCTTTTGCAGAAGAGCAAAAAAGCACAAAAATCTCAGTGGCATGTAGCAATAAACTTTTATTTCTCACTCACACTGTTGCAGGATGAGAGATGACTGTGTCAAATTGCAGGGCTTTGGGTTGCCAGTAGCAGTTCTGACCCATGTGTCACACTCTCCCTGTTCCACCACCCCAGGTTAGAGAAGCAGCAACCAGCCAGGGTATGCTATCCTTATGGCAATACTAGAAGCACAAGAGGGCAAGCCCAACAACACAAGCACATTTTTAACTCTCTGCCTATATCACATCTGCAAAAATCCCATTGTCCAAGGCAAGTGAGGTAGCCAAATCCAGAGTCAAGGAGCAGGAAAATACACCACTCACCATGAGGCCATGAAGCAGTATAACACTGCTTCAGAGGACTGAAGAACTGGAATCAATAACTTACCCTATCACACCATAGCTCTAAATTACATGCTAGTGATGCTGCCTCTTGATTTTTCTGTTTCATACATTATCTACAGAAGATGAAGAATTAGGTCCTTTCTCTTCCCCACCTTACCACAACACATGCTAACATTTCCCATTCCTCATCACTACAGTATCATAATTTTGGTTAGATCAATTTTATGTTGACTATATAAACACTATTCATAGCTGAGTCACATACCATTATGTTTCCTTTTCCTGTACAACTCTGTTTTCCTTGGAGTTAGAACTTGTCTTTTGTTTTATGTGTTTAGTTTTTCTATATACTTATGACTCATTCAACACCAAACACTTTGCTATTTGTCTAAATCTACTCTCAAGATGTTCAGACACATAAGGCATTTCTCCATTTTTTTTCAAATTCCTGAAATATGCACCTCTAGAGTTCTCTGACCTGTTTCAACACGGGTTGGTTGTTCACTCCACCAGACAAATAGCTGTCATGCTAAGAATTCTCTATCCCATCACCCTGGGGGTTCTCCCCAGCCCTGTCGTGGGTCTCCTATCTCCTATATCCCATTGCATCTTCTTTCTTGACTCCCTCATTTTTGAGCAACAAATCCTACAATGGCTTTCTGACAAAGGGAATATAAAAGGTAGAGTTGTGTTGGGTTTTTTGCATTATTTCTGTGATATTTCCTGCCCCCTATATTCCCTCTTCTCTCTTTTTAAAGATTTTTTTTACTTAAGTATCGACCCTCTTTGGTCTACTAATATTCTCTTCTTTCCTATATTCCATCTTTTTGTCATTTGGGGAAGATTTCCTCAAATTTATTTTTTAACCCAAGATAATTTTTATGCCTTAAATATTCCCCTCCCCTTTTTTTTTTTAGCATCCTATTCGTGTTTCAAGAGTATAATATCTTTTAACTCTGTTATGATAACTTTTTTTAAAAAGTTTTCCTTTCCCTACAAAATCTCTGCTTCCTCCACATTGCTCATTTCTCCTTATTTTGGTCTCTATCTTCCATGTTAAATGTGTTCTTTAGATGGAAGGGTAAGGCTTGTTGACACTCATATTAAAGAGTGGGAGATTAAAAGGCCAATAACCTATGTGTGCAGGGTGAGGTTTGTCAACTATGAGCTACTCTCAAGGGTGACCAGGTTGGGATGTTGATTGTAGAACCTCTGAAATTAGTATTTTTATTTCTTTCTTCTTGGAACAGACAGATACCCTTAACAAAACTCTTCCAATTTCTGGCCTGGAGGGAAAGCCAAGCATTTGAGTGGGAGAAGCCATGGGCTTCCCCATTCAGCACTCAGTACACATAAGGTCTTTGTTCCTGTTTTAGGCAAAGCTCTCAGCCCCTCAACTTCACTTGATGTTCTCCTGGGCCATAGAGAGAGCTTTATAACCCTCACCCACATCTACCTCTCCAGGGTATGGGAGAAGCCTGTAATCATAGAGTAGAGAAAGAGACTTAGCAATCAGACTGCTTCTTAAACAGCTTTCAACTAGCCTTTATTTTTGTCTCCTTTATCCAGTTCCACCGGTACCTGGTACTACCAGGTCCTGAACTTTTTGAAAGTTCTACAGTGTAGGAATTTTAATTCTTAGCTTTCCCCATAACTCGCTAAGAATTCAGTCTTCTCATATCTGCTAAGTAAGTTACTACTCATTCACCTGCTTTGCAATTTCCTATTTTTTCTTGTTCTATCTTTACCTAGAAACAAGAGTGTGTTTATTATAATTTGAGAAATGTGTTAAATTCCAAATTGTCTATCATAAAGCTGGTATTATTTTATATTCCCATAAGCAATATATGAGAATTTGGCAGGGTTGTTAACATGAGGTAAATGAATATACTTGGTGCATACTGTGATTATCTAGGAAGAGATTCCACAATTTTCAGAGGTTTTATAACACAAAAACATTAGGAACCATTGTTTTACAGTAAACATTAATGGTCCATGGCTACAAATAAGCTGATCATACCTTCTTCCAGCCTTAACATCATCTAAAATATTATTTTTGAAAGGCAATCTGTGAGGTTTGCCTAGCAAAGAATAATACATACACTAGAGTAAAACTAAATCAAAGGCATGCATGCACAGGTTTCCCACTGTGCAGTTGTAGATTCATACCCAAAATGATTTTTAAGTAGAAACAAAATAGGCTATCTCACAATTAGGTAAACAATGAACACCTGCATTCAATTTATCATGCAGAAATCAAACTTGAAGCATTTTGCATACATTTATATTGTTTGAATTATGCAATGTATTGTAGAATTGCATGAAAGACAGTTTTCCAAGCAGCTTTTTTCTTAATACATATCAGATCATTTTAAGAGTAAATAAACAACCCCAGACTAAATCCACATGACACATATAATGCAGATGTGACCCTCACTTTTCAGGAAACAAAGTACAAATGATCTGGCTAAGGACAAGAATTCTTCTTTGGCTACCAATATATGCTTGAGTTTAAATGGAATTGAGTTCACAGGAGGCTTTTACATATCTACCAGTTGGAAAAAAATATTAATTTGTTCAAATTTTTGCAAGCCCAATCCAAAATACATTATGAACTCATAAACACCGTCTTTGTCACTTAAACATTAGCTAAAATACAATGTTTCTTTTTCTGCATCCAAACAAATTTTTTAAAGTAACATGGAAAAATTAATTTCACCAGCGTTTTTAGCCATTTCTGTTGGCCTTCGCTATCAAATATTGTCAAGTACTATTAAGAACTAAGAATTTCACTGGAATGTTTTAACTCCCACTATCTCATACCTTAATAGTAAGCAATGTTTAGTACCTTTTGCCTTCTATCCAGTTTTCTCATATTTCACACATTCTCAGATTTTTCTTGCACATCATTCACTTTGCAATCTGGTTCCCCCAGTATCAACTCTTTTATTATAATTATAATAATTATCATTATTAGAGAAGTTGTGAGCTTATAAAACATGCATAACATACAGGATTCCCATATATCACCCACCCTCCCCCCACCAACACCCTGCAATATTGTGGAACATGTGTTACAAATGATAAAAGACAACCAGTATCAACTCTTAACTAAAACATTATCTATGTAGCTCTGTGGCTTCTTGGCTTAATAAATATCTCTTCCTTGTTCTCCACAGCCCGAGTCCTTCAGTCATGACACAAGTTGTAACCAAAAGAGTGGAAATTAAATCTACCTAAACACTAGGTCATCAAGGCAAACACTACCAAAAGAAGGCTGATAAAACTATATAAATATGAGAGAAAATAGACTTTAAGACAAAAGCTTTACTAGAGAGAAAGAAGGCAGCACATGGTAATAAAAGACTAAATTGACCAGGAAAATAATAAACATATAAGAACCTAATAACAGTTTCAAAATATATACTGGTGGAAAATATCCCATACTACAAGGAACAACTAACAAATCTATCAAGTCAGGGAAAATTTTAACATACAGCTCTAAGTAATTGTCAGGGAAGCAGACAAAAAAAAATTAGTGAGGATATAAAAGATGTGACTAAGACATTAACAAGTTTGATCTAAGAGAAACATATAAAACATTGTATCTAACAACTATATAATAAGCATATTATTTGCTAATATATGGAATGTTTTTGAAAATTGACCACATTACAGGTCATAAAGCACATCTAAAAAAATTTTAAAGAATTGACACTATACAAAGCACATTATCTGACCACTGTGTAAGACAGAAATCAGTAGCAAAATGATCATTTTTAAAAAGCATAAGCCATTCATAAGTTTAAAAACACACTTCCAAATGCACTATGGACCAAGGGGGGTAAAAAAAAATGTAATGGAAACTTAAAAAATAAAAAATACCTAGAAGTAAACAATTAATGAAAATGTATTTAATATTTGTGGGATGCCAGGAAAGTATTCTTTACAGTATAAATTCCCCTTCCAATGATAATATTAAAAATGAAGAAAGTCTGAAATTAACGAAAACAAAATTTAGCTTAAGCTTTTATCTCCAATAGCATAACGCTGAGTAAAGAAGAATAAAACTAATAAAAAATAATAAAAGAAATAAAAATAATATAGAAATTTATAAATTAGAAAAAAAACTATAAGTACACCAAAGTTGGTTCTCTGAAAAATCTGAAGAAATAGATAAATATCTGAGACATAGTTGGAGATGTAAAATTACAATAATGGAATATTATGGACAAAAATTTATGCCTTCAAATTTTGAAAACCAGTTTAAATCATACAAATCCAGAGAAACAATTTATCAAAATGTACTCAAAAAGAAATAGAAAATCTGGAGAGTCATTATAACCAGTAAAGTATCTGTATCCCATACAAATCCAGAAAGAGAGACATTCTACAAGCCAACTGGCCTGTACTTTGCAAAAAGTCAATGTGATAGGAAAGCAAGATGCATAAAGTCTATATTTTAAAAGAGACTAAAGAGACATAATAAATACAATGACTAACCTTTGCTTAAATCATAGTTCCAGAAAAAAATAGCTAAAAAAGATATTCTTGGGAAAATAGGTTAAATTTTTTAATGGACAGGATACTTCAGGTTAGTTAATTTGTGACAATGGCACCATGTTTGTTTGTTTGTTTGTTTGTTTGTTTTCAGGACAATGTCCTGATTCTTAGGAGATGCATGCTAGAATGAAATGTGATGATATCTGCAGGTTACTTTCAAATGATTTGGCAAGATAAAACCATATACACATGCATACACACATACAAACATATACACACATACATAGACATTCCTATATAGTGACAGAGCAAGACAGAAAGGGATCAAATATGGCAAAATAGCAATTATTGAATCAAAGTGGAAAATACATAAGTGCTGATTTTAAGTATTCTTTTAAACTCTATATATTTGAAGTTTTTCATAAGAAGGCAGAATAAAAAAGTTGAATTAATGTAATTCCCTCAAAAAAAACATCAGGTACAGCTTTTACAATGAGTTCTCCAAAACATTCAACGAAGAGATAATTCCAACATTACATAATATTTTTTCAAAAAAAGATAAAAGGGAATATGCTCCAGCTCAATTTAAATACCAGCATATCTGTGAAACCAAATAATAATAATACATAAAACAAACAGATCAATTTGATATTTTAAATACATGTGGTGAAAATGGTGGTGGGGGGTAACAAATCAGTTCCAGCAATGTGATTTTCCAAGGATACAAGGTTGATTCAACAAAAAGAAATATCATAACTCACACTATTAACAGACTAAACAACAGAAAATATAAACAGGTTAAAAAATATACTCATGAAATTAAAATATTCATGATAAAACTCAGTACTTGGCATAGAAGGCAACTTCCTCAAATTGGTAAAGAGAGTCATTTAAAAACAACTTCAGGGGCCGGCTGTATAGCCCAGTTGGTAGGGCGCTGGTTTACCACATGGGATGCCCCGGGTTCGGTCCCCAGGCCTCCTCGAACGGGCGGACCGCCTCGAGAAGGCAAGCCCCCGCAGGCGGGCAAAAAGGCAAGCCCCCGCAAGCAAGGGTGAGCCCCCCACGAGCAGGAGGGCCGCCGCGCCGGTGAGCTGACTCGGCAGGTCGCCCCAGCAGGGGGAGACAAGCAGACACAGAGGAACACAGAGAAAAATGAACACAGCAAGAACAAGCAAAAGGGGGGGGATGTATAATAAATAAAAATTGAAAAAAAAAATCTTTAAAAATAACTTCAAACATCATACTCAATGGGAAAATGATGAAAATACCAATTTTAAAATTAGAAAAAGAGACAATTTATACAATATTTTATTAGAAGGCCCTAAGCTATTCCTTTTTCATTGATCTGATTTTCCACATAGAAAATCCAAAATAAACCACAAATTATTAAACTTATCACAAGTTGGTTTTACAACATTGCTGGGTATGAGATCAACATTTAAAAAATTCTTTGTAATTTCTATATATACACCATTATCAATAAATTGGAGAGCAAAAATGTCTAAAACCTACATATGCTAGAAAACACACATTCATATGCAAAAACAAAAAATGACCCTCAACTTTTTCCTTACACTATATTAAAAAATTAACTCAAAAGAGATCACAAACCTAAATGTAAGAACCAAAACTATAAAACGTATAGAAGAAAATAGAAAAAATATCTTCATGATCTTGGGCTAGAAAAAGATTTCTTAGATGAAACACAAAATATACATCTATAAATGACAAAAATTAATAACCTGGACTTCATCAAAATTAAAAACTTCAGATAGTCTTAAGGCAAAAACAGAGGGAAAAAAGCAAAAGCAGACTATTTACCAAAGAAGATATGGATTGCAAATAAGCACACAAAAGATGCTCAACATGAGCCAATAAGGAAAAACCCTGAGATGCAACCATGTACCTATTAGAATGATTTTAAAAAACTGACAATACCAAGTTCTGGTCAGGATATGGAGCAGCTGAAATTCTCATACATTTCTGGTGAGAATGCAAACTGGAAAACATTTTGGGAATTTCTTATGAAGTTAAGCATATACTTAGCCACATGACCCAGTAATACCATTCATATACTGGCCCCAAAGAAATTAAAACATGTTTATACCTAATTACCAAAAACTAGAAAAAATCCAAATGTCCACCAACTGATGAATGGATAAACTGTGGTACAGCTATACAATGGAATACTACTCAGTAATAAAATGAAACTAAGGACTAACACGTGCAACAACATGGAAAAATCTCAAAAGCATTATACTTTGGTGTAAAAACCCAGACACAAAAGATAAAACGTATACAATTCCAGTTATATGACATTCTAGAAAAGGGAAACAATAGGGATAGAAAACAGATCAATGGCTGCCAGGGGGGTAGAGGTGGAGGGAAGGGAATTTACCACAAAGGGGCACAAGGGAAGTTTGGGGTTTGAGGGAAATGTTCTTTATATTCATTGTGGCAGCAGTTATACAACTGTATACATTTGTCAACACTTATTAAACACTAAAAAGGGTAAATTTAACTGCTTGTAACATATCTCAGGAAATTGGACTATAAAATACAAAATGAAATAAAAATATCACTTAAATTGCAACAAAAAAGAACAATTTTCCTGGGTGCAAGACATTTAGGAAGAAATCTATAAAACTTTATTTAAAGATATTAAAGAAAACCTAAATAGTAAGAAATATATCATAATCATTGAGATATAAATACAATATTGGAAAGATTGCCAGTTCTTCCCAAATTGGGCTACAGATTAACTGCAAATCAAATAAAATCCCAACATGCTTTTTACAAAACCTGATGAACTGGTTCTAAAATTTAAATAAGGCCAGAAAATTCAGCATTATTCTTTTTTTTTTTTTAAACCAGGAGGTCCCAGGGATCGAACCCAGGTCCCTCCATATGGGAGACGGATGCCCAACCATTTGAGCCATATCCGTCCCCCAGTATTATTCTTCAAGAGGAAGAATCAGGCATGAGACATGTCTTATTAAATAACATATTAAATATTTTATATTATATCATATGGGGAACAGAGTAATCAGAAAAAAGTGTATGTATTTATGAAGAACTGATGAACTGCATATCTAAAATTACAGGTAAGTGGAAAATTAAGGAACTATCCTATGAATGGTGCTGGTAAAACTGGCTATTACTATGAAAATAAAAAGTGATCTGTACCTCAAACCATACACAAAAACTTTATAGAAAACATATAAGTGAAAATTTTTTTTTTTATTTCAGAGTTGGGAAGAATTTCTTAAATGGGAAAAGACTGATAAACTTAAGAAATTCTGTTCATCAAAAGACCCTAAAAAGAAAGTTTTTAAAAGTCACAAACTTAAAGAAAGTATATGCACTGCCTATAATCAGTAAATAATTTACATCTAGAATATATAAGGAGCTCTAAGAAATCAATAGAAAAATCACTATAAAAATGGGCAAAGATATGAAAAAATGCTTCACAGAAAACACAAATGAACCAAATGTTTGAGCAGATACTAAATAAATAAGATAAATTAAAACAAATCCATGTGATACCATTTCACTTTTACTAGATTGGGAAAAGATAATAAGCCTGACCATACCCAGTTCTGAGTGTGTGAAAAAAACAGGAACTCCCACATACAATTCTGAGAGTGTAAGATGACAACACTACTTTTGGCTTCCCTACTAAAATTAGACAAGCACTTGCTGTTTAACACAGCAATTTGTCTCCTTGCTATCTCTTAGGTATATATTTCACATAGGTACCAGGAAACATGCTGAAGACTCTTGTAGTAACTGGAATTGTGTCCCCAATTTTGTATTCCTCCTTTTATCTATGGCCTTGGAAGTTTTCCACTAAACAAATGGAATATATTTTCCTGCCCTTTGACTTTGGGTTCTGTTTATGACTTGCCTGACCAATACAATGAGGAGGAATAACAGTATGCCGGTTCCAAGCCTAGAATTTAAGGGTCCTCCCATACTTCTACTCACTGTCTTATGACTATGATAATCTCCATGAGAAGATGTCTAGACTGGAAAAGCACATGGAGCAGAGCCTCCCCACCAACCCACACATCTTTAGGGAGAAACAGAGCTATCTTAGCAGATCCATGAGAATACATGATTGTGGTCTTAAGCCACTGAGTTTGAATGGTTTGTTACATAACATTTTTGTAGCAATAGCAAACCGGTATGGGCACTAGTACCTAGAAATCCTTTATACAAGATAATGCCCCTTCCAAAAGTTCAAAATATGTGATGTTGACATTGGACAATGGCATCAGGAGGCAAAGAAACTGGAAAAAAGGAAAAAACTCTTTGTTTAGTGGCACAAAATTGGAAGGATGTGATGTAACTTGGAAGATAAAAAATTTACCTAATCAACTTATTAACTTGGGCAAAATCATTTCCAGGGAGAATGGCTTCTTTAAATGATTAAAGTACTGCACAAATGAGAAGCACTCAGAAAAGAACTAGGCAGTTTGCAAACACAAATTAGAAAAAATATAGAGAAACCAGAATTTGACAGGTTGTTAAATAAAACTATAATCAGGAAGATGGAGGATTGGAGAGGCAGAGGGCTCTTTTTTCTCCCAGAAAAATAGCTAGAGGACAGACAGAAACTGTCTGGAAAACTGTTCTAGGGCTTAGGACAGTTAAG
>PVKH010028770.1:0-12777 GCA_004027955.1 Chaetophractus vellerosus | reverse complement strand
TTGTTCTCGATTTCATTTATTTCTGCTCTGATCTTTACTATTTCTTTCCTTCAACTTGGTTTGAGATTAGTTTGCTGTTTTCCTCCAGGGGTGCAGCTAGAACTTCAATTTTAGCTCTTTCTTCTTTTTTAATGTAAGCATTAAGGGCTATAAATTTCCCTCTCAGCACTGCCTTTACAGTGTCCTATAGGTTTTGATATGCTGTGTTTTCATTTTCATTCATCTCAATTCTTTTGCAATTTCTTTTTGACCCACTGATTATTTAAGAGTGTGTTGTTTAATCTATTTATGAATTTTCTTTTCCATCCATTATTGATATCGATCTTGATTCCATTATGATCAGAGAAAGTGTTTTGTATAATTTCAATCTTTTAAAATTTATTGAGACTTGTCTTGTGACCCAACATATGGTCTATATTGGAGAAGGTTCCATGATCACTTGAAAAAAAACTATATCTTCCTGTTTTGGGATGCAATGCTCTCTAGGCATCTGTTAGGTCTAGTTCAGTTATCCTATTTCTCAAGCTCTCCATTTCTTTATTTATCCTCTCTTCAGATGTTCTATCCAATACTGAGAGTGGTGTATTGAAGTCTCCAACTATCATTGTATAGACATCTATTTCTCCCTTCAGTTTTGTCAATGTGGGCCTCATGTATCTTGAGGCATTCAGGTTAGGTGCATAAGTATTTCAGAGAGGTATTTCTTCTTGGTGAATTGCCCCCTTTTGTTACTTTATAATTAACTTCTTCATCCCTTATAGCAGTTTTGCATTTGAAATCTATTTTGTCCAATATTAGTATCACTACTCAAGCTCATTTTTGGTTACCATTTGCGTGGAATACCTTTTTCCAATATTTCACTTTTAACCTGTGTATTCGTCAGCCAAAGGGGAGCCTTTGCAAATATATCAATAATTGGTTGGTTTTTATAAAGGGTATTTATTTGGGGTAGAAGCTTACCAGGCCACAAGCATAAGTTTCTTCCCTCACCAAAGTTCATTGCTATGTGTTGGAGCAAGACAGCTGCCAACGTTTGCCAGAGTTCAGGCTTCTGGGTTCCTCTCTTCCCAGGGCTGCGTTTCTCTCTGGGCTTAGCTTCTGTTTCCTCCCCAAGGTCAGCTGTGGACTATGAGGCTCTCTAGGCTTTGCGGCTCTCCACAAAGCCAGCTGTAGACTCTCAGGCGAATGGCTCACTTCTCTTCTCCCAAGCCTTCTCTCTAACATCCAAACTCCAACATCAAAACTGCTTCTCAAAAACTGCTTCCTCTGTCTTTTGCCTTGCCTTTTACACTTGAGACCACACCCACTGAGGGGTGGCTCAAAGCCCTACTGACGTGGCCCAATTAATGCCCTAATCATAACCTAAGCATGCCCAGATGAACAGATCAGTTTACAAGCATAATTCAATATCGATTTTTGGAATTCATAATTACATCAAATGGTAATTTGGTTATATCTTAACATCTGAGGTGAGTTTCTTGTAGACAACATATAGACAGCTCATATTTATTATCCATTCCATCAGTCTATTTCTTTTGATTGGGGAGTTCAATCCATTAAATTCAATGCTATTACTGTAAAGGCATTACTTACTTCATCCATTTTGTCATTTGGCTCTCTGTTGTCATATCATTCTATTGTCTGTCTTCTTATCTTTTTGTTTACCCTATCTAATAATCTTCATTTCTACACTCTTGTCTAAGTCTCTTGCCCTTGTTTTTTCCTTTCAGGCTGTAGCACTCCCTTTAGCATCTCTTATAATTCTTTTGAAAACATAGTCTATCAGTTTTTGTTTGTCTGTGATGACTTTTACTCACCCTCATTTTTGAAAAACTGTTTTGCTGGGTACAGAATTCTTGGCCGGCAGTTTTTCTCTTTCAGTACCTTTAATACATCATATCACTGTCTTCTCACCTCCATGGTTTCCGATAAGAAATCGGCACTTAATCTTATCGAGATTCCTTTGTATACAATGCTTTGCTTTTCCCTTGCTGCTTTCAGAATCCTCTCTTTATTTCTGATATTTGTCATTCTGAATAATAGATGTCTTGGGGTAGGTCTATTCAGATTCATTCTGTTTGGGACACACTGTTCTTCTTGGATATTGATATTTATGCTTTTTATAAGGGTTGGGAAGTTTTCAGTCATTATTATTTCTGCCCCTTTTCCATTCTCTTCTCCTTCTGGGACACTGAAAATGCAAATGTTTGTGTGTTTTGCATTGTCCTTCAGTTCCCTGAGACTCTGTTCCATTTTTCCATTCTTTTCTCTTTCTGTTCTCCTGTCTTTTCCTGTTCAGATGCTCTGCCTTCAAAATCACTAATTCTTTCTTCAAGCAATTCAAATCTGGTCTTATGTGCTTCTAGTTCTTCTTAATATCTTCCATCATGTGTTTCATTGCTGTAAGCTTTGTTACTTTTCTTCCTAGGCTTTCAAATTGTTCTTTATGCTCTCCCAGTGTCTGCTTAATATCCTTTATTTCTGTCATCATATTTTCTTTAAATTCTTGGAAGTGATTTTGGAGACCTGTGTGATTATCACAGATTAATTTTCTTAAATCCTTTATCTCTTCAGGATATGTGGTTAGTTCTTTTGGCTGGGACATCGTTTCCCGTTTCCTAGTATGGTTTGTCATTTTTTGCTGATGTCCAGGCATCTGAATGTTTGTGAATTTACTCTGGTGGCCAATTTCTCTCTCTTACCTATTTTTTTTTTCACTTTCTTCTTTGATATTTGGTTCAACTTATTCTAAGTCTTTAAAATTGCCTGGCTTAGGTTACCAAAATTGGGCCAGGGACTCACTAGTGGGTCACAGATTTTCTCCCATAGAGTAGGATATAGAGAGAATCAAAAACAGTTTTTGTCCATGAAATTTCCAGAATAGGCAACCGGTGGCGCTCATCAGCAGACCTTTCCATGGAGGTGTTTGAGTCTGGGCTTTCCTTTGTTCCTATGATGAATCTCCAGAATGGAGATTCAAAGCACACTCTGCTGGCCAAATTCACTGAAGAAAAGCCCCCTTCCTCCCCCTCCCTTTTCCCTTGAAACAGCTGACAGGAAGGAAGATGTCTGTTTCCCTCTCAGTCAGCTGCAGTGAGTCAGGGGGTTTACCCCACCTTAATGTCTTGGGGGTGGGGGAGGGGAGCCATTCCCAGCTGCCACAGGAGCTTGGTAACTCAGGTTTTGTTGTTTCAGCTTCTTCATCTCTCTGTCCCTCACCCTCCTGGGAATTGTGTAGCATTGTCCTGTTCTGCTGACCCCCAAAACAGGTCCCTCAGACAGATTTTGGCTCTTTCTCCATTGTTTTTGAGAGAGCATTCAGCTCTGCCTATTAGTCTGTCGCCATCTTCCCACAATCCTCTCCTGTACTTTCACTGTATATTTTTTTAACAAATGCAATAGGTTGTACAATGACTGAAACACAAATCAGCATATACAAGATGGCCATACTCAGCCTTGGGTATACAACAGCAGTGTTTTTCATGTGTATGGACTTATACAGTATGTTCCCTTCTTACTTTTCTAAAGTGATTCTGGTTTATTGCACAAGTAACAAAATGTGACCTTTTATCCCTCTTCATCATAAAGAAAACAGAAATTTTCTAAAGAGATAAAAATATCAAAAACTAAAAATGACTATGAACTATTCCAAAGAATCTTGAGGCTGTCAATACTTCATGCTTTCAAATAGTTGCTATGGTTCACCCCAGAAGCATCTGCATACCTTGTTTTTTTTTTCATGGTGTGTAGTGAACTTTGATATCTTTGGGGAATAAAAGAACTATCTATCTGTCTATCTACACATATATATTTAACAATGCAAGTTATTGTTATATAAATGTAGGCTGTTGTCAATTTCAGTTCCCTGCCATATCAAAAGAACAAAGCAGGCAGGAAGAGCAAGCGGATGATCTAATGTGCCTACGCTAATAACAAAGCCAGTGTCCTAAATTGGCAATGGCAACCCTTTTCTGAGGAGATTGTTTTTAACACCATCAGTAGACATTTGAAAAAAATTAGAGGGTGACAGGAAGAGTACATTTTGAATTGTCAACCTTCATGATGTCCTTTTGAAGAACAGTAATTACATAACTCAGGGAGCTTTACTTTGCATTTGAAAAATATATATATATATAGCAGCTTGAAAAGTGTTATGCAAGACTCCATATTCTGAATTCTCTGTAGAAATTATAAAGTTCCTTGTTTTTGACTGTAATATTTTTTTCCTTTAATTACCCAGCTACTAGTCAAAGTTGGCATCAATACAGTATTAAAACTGTTTTCTATTTAGATTATTAACAAATTTATTTAAAGTGGCAATAATCTTAAATTTATTGCCATTTCTTAAATTTATTCAAAGTCCAGCTTGTAATTGTCCAACTTTCACATACTTTTTTCACCTATATGACATTAAAAGATACTGCTAAATCCTAATAATTTGGTAAAGTTTTAAGTTTTTCCCCTTATGCAATAAGAGGGGGAAATGTTATCCAAAAATAGTTTTATATGACCAAAAATTCATTTGGTCATTTTTGTTTTTCTAATTTTCATCTCCTTTGAAATCATTTGAGAAAAACTCCGTTAAAACTGCAGACTTAGTGTGAAGAGAAACACCTTGCAAGTACCCTAAATAGTTAATGTATTTTCTAAATGAATGATTTAAAATAGCTATTAAAGGAGAGGAAATGAGCTTAGGTTTCTAGTAATGACTTCTCCTCTTCAAAATGAAATCTGTAAATCCCTGATTGCAATTCCAAATCCCCAAAGGACCAGCAGTTCTGGGACCAGGGCTCACTGACTTTATGTCTAATAGCACCAGATAAGTAGCATGATTTTTATATATGCAATTTTGGAGAATGTTCAGAATTTATAGTCCTGGAGACAATTTATGAATGAATTTCCTTTTTAAAGTACATTATTCAAGAAATCAACTTTTCCACTCAAATTGTAAGCAGAGCACATAGGAATGTGAGTGGCATGGATATATACGAACAGAGACATTTGTATATGTATTTATATATGCATGCACACACACGCATAAAATATAAGTACCATTTTATTCATAAGAGTGTCTAATGATTTAGTCTGTGATTGTTAATAAAAATGCATTTCTAACCATCAAATTTGAGTCTATTATTCTAAGTTAATTGCATTTGCCCTAAAGAGACTTACAGCTGGCTGTCAGCCTGTTTGTGTCAGTTTCATTTTATTCATCAGTCAATCTTGTCTCCTCTTCTTTTAACATCCCATATATTGATCAAATAGATTTGTTAGCATACCTCCACAGCTTTCACAGCAGTAAAAAAATAAAAAATAATTTTGATATTACCCATCAGGTGCATTTGAATACATTATTCATTTGCATGTTATCTTAATTGATATTTTGGGAGCAAACAAATGCCCTTTTAACAGGTCCCTAAGATTGCTATTTAACGTAATAAATGTAACTTACTCAAAGTGGCATTGATTGAGAAAAAGTTAAACGTGAAATGTTTAACTGTACAGTGGTCGGTGGCATCTCTGCTTTTCCGTAAGAACAGAGAACACTCATCATGGTAAAACATTAGTTCTTTACTGGAGAGCATTAGAGAGTAGAAAGCATATTGTTAGAATTCATCCTCAGAAGAGAATGTACTATTAGATGGTGAAGTGGATTACAGAAATAAATGGGCACCATGTTCCCATTTGAGCCAAAGAAAGGCAGTGGGAGAAATAGAAGAGCAAGAGGTTAGGGCAGTAAAGTAGCTAAGGTGGAAAGTCTGAGAAGAATTAGAATCTTCCATTTGTTAGTCCAGTTGCTTAGAGGGGAAATAAAACGCATCACAGGGTGAGGAGATAATTAGCAGATCAGAAGCAAAGCAGTTAAAAGGTAACCCTTACCTCCTCTGTTACTTGGTCTAAGAAAATATAGACAATTATTACAATAGTTTTCCAGGGATGTGTGATATCGTTTCTCCACATATCCTCCACGACAAAAAGCTCTCTCAGCATTGTCATTGCATTGCTTGAGTTCAGTGCTTTTTATGGAAATTCTTTTACATCACACCAGTCTTGTCTTTCAACCTTGCTTTAGATCTGTGATTCTCAACTGGGGGCTATTTCACCCTCCAGGGGCACTGGGAATACCTGGAGACATTTTTGATTGTCACGGTTGGAGGGATGGGGGATATGTGCTACTGACATAGAGTGGGTAGAGACCAGGGATGCTTCTAAACATCTTATGGTGCACAGGTCAGCCCCCACAACAAAAATTACCCAGTCCAAAATGACAATAGTGACTAGGTTAAGAAACCGTGCTTCAGGTGGATGGCTGAAATACACTTAAAGCAAAAAATAAAGACCACATCACAGTTCAGCAGCAGTGCAGTAAGTAGGGTTTAAGCAATTCTAAGAGACAGAGTCATACAGCTGCTGCACACGAAATTTCACACTCGCCTATTAAATAATACAATTCATTACATAGACCCCAGGAATAGTTGCGCAAAACACAACCCCAATTTTCAGGAGAACAAAGAGAAATGAAAATCATTGCTTGATAGAAGACATTTCAAAGACCTCCAAGATGAACCAGCTGAAAACTCCCCAATAAAAAGACTCAGCAAGAAAATTGTGTCACATGCCCTAATCCTCAACAGACCTTAACAAGATGTTCATGCACCAAAGACTCATGTCTGCAGAAGACAAAAGACACAGGAAACAGTATAGTCTAGAGAAGGGTTATTGTTAAGAGGTAGAAGGATAAAACAGATTTCTCAACCTCACAATTAGAACCTCTGAAAAGAATAACCAGAAACATGCTAAAAAAAAATAGTTACAAAACTGTTGTATCTTTCTGCTCTCAGAAAACTAATATTTGGGTTGAGGCCTGGGGCAATATTTTTAAAACCACTTTTGAATGACTGTGTTTTACCCACCTGACTTGACACCCCTGCCACCAAACCACTCCCTGGCACATATGGACAAGACATTTGCTTTTTCAAATACTCCATAGTTCCACAGCCACCCACCAGAGAAAAATTAGATTACCAATGCTTGGGTAAACTTTCCAAGCTCTGACACAATAAGATTCCAGGAAACGTACACGAACAGCTAAAAGCTGCATTATACATAATGCACTGTAATTCCAACAGACAAGTTGCTATCTTCAATAGATATACATATTTTCCAAGCCAAACACATGAACGTCAATACATTTTTCTCAAGTTAAAATGGAAACAATTTAACAGATATAATGGGCACAATGAATTTCATTTCACATTACTAATGCAGCAGTGAAGGAGTGAAGTTTTGGCAAGGACTGCAATGAGACCAAGAAAAACAGGAAGCAACTTAAAAGTCTATCATGGTTGTCCAAGCTACTGCCCTAAAACGTGGTCACAGATCCCAAAGCCTTGAGATTTCACATACTTAAAAATTCAGTTCCACAAAAACACATGTTCCACATGTGGGAAACCAAGTAAAAATGGACAAAGTAGTAGTTTCATTTTTGCAAAAAAGATCAAGAGGGTATCACCACATGTTTTACCCACCATTGCTTAGGAAATGTTGTCATGGTCAACCTAATCTTAGGGCAAATTAATTTCATGCAAATGAATTAAATGATGTGTCATGTTAAAGAGGGTTAGGAAGATAATCCAGGGACCCCAGATCCCAAGCCTCTGCTTTTACTACTGGGAATACCTACATCCCAAAACTCCTTTTCATTTTTATTATAAATATGTTAAGAACAGCAGTACAGGTCATTGGTCCTTACCCTCACCAGTCAAGGAACTTTCTTCAAGTTATTCCAATATCTGAGATAGTTAATTCAGTTACTTTAGAGTAACTGAAGAGTTGTGTTGGTCCTATCTGCTAGGTTTAGGTAATAAACTAACTCTAAAGCCCTATACAAATGTTAGTGTACACTGCAGAATGTAGGTTATGAGCAGAGTTATTGGAATCAGGCAGAACTCATTTCAAAGTCCATCTCCACTACTTATGAACCGTGTGTGTTTAGGCAACTTTCAGTTTCTTCATCTGTAAAACGGGTATAATGATCTTGATGTTAAAGGTTTTGAGGAAAGCTTAAATTGGACCATTGTTGTAAAGCATTAGATCCATTAATAGCTGTCCTGCCCAACATGGCAGGGCCATGATTGAACACTCTGGCCCTTACTAGGTTCAAATCCCTGCTTCCACTGCTTCATGGCTCTGTGAACTTGGGTAAATTTCTTAACCTCACTAAATCTCAGTTTTTTCACCTCTAAAATGGGGAGGAAGGGAGAAGAAAGAGGCAGAGGAGGAAAAGGAAGACAAGGAGAAGGAGGAGGAAAAGGAGGAGGAGAAGTAGTAGGAGGAGAAAGAGAAAAGGCAAGAGGAAGAGAAGGAGGAGAAGGAGGAGGATAAAGTGGGAAGAAGAGGAAGGAGAAGGAGAAAAAGCAGGAAGTCTTATAGGATTTTTGTGAAGAGTAAAATGGGATAATAAAAATAAAAAGCATAGCAATTCCTACCATATAACACATTACATTTTAGCCATAATCATTCTTTCCATTCTATTCACAAATGGCATGAAAGCTTGATATTTGGCTCCAAGATAATTGGTAAGAGCATCTCAAAATGTAAATGCATATACAGAGAGAGACTTGGAAAGAAATCAGTTGGAGAAAAAGCTTGAGACTTTCTTCATTATGTTTATCATGAGTTCCAGCAATAATTTGCCTTTCTTTGATTTTATCTTTCGCCCTAGGAAATACAAGCATGCAAATGTCTACATAGTGGAGTTTTTAGAGTAGAGATATGACAAAATTCATAGAGATCAATCCTATGGGAAGCAATTCTTCCTAGACCTCCCTAATTTGATGGTGTTTTGGGCTAATGTGCCAAATGTGATGCCTCATCCAAGTAGAGAAATCAGTATCATCATAGTTAATCCCATGGTTTAAAATGTTGTAACAGCAACTTGGTTTTGCGGTGTAAAAAATGGTAGGCACAAACATGAAGAATATCTTTCTGAAAGGTCAAGATGAGTTAGTAAGCTATTTATTAACTTGGCTCATTTTTCATGAGAAAAATTCAGTGTCTTCAAACTGTTTGTCTAGGTCCCTAATTCTGCAATTAAACAAGCCTATTTTCCTGATTTTTACAGAATAATACTTAATATCTTAATTACAATGATGTGCCCTGAAGTGTGAAAATAACCCAAACCTGTGGCTTGTTTCTGTCTTCTGACTTCCCATGTAGCATAAACTTTTCAAAACGAGGGGTTTCTAAAGTACACCATGTTTAGCCAGATGAAAAATAAATCACATTGGAACTACAGTCAGTAATAGAAAGAAAAACAAATTAAGTACTTATAATTGAAGCTTGAGAAATGAAAGAATTCACACTTTCTTAGAGCTATTATTCCAGACAGTCTGGTGTCAGAATTAAAAGCCAACCAGTGCATCTGTTTATATTGCCAAGGATTTTCACAGGAAGAAGGGCTAGGAAACACATATCTTTTAATTAGGGTCCAAATTCCAAAGAACACCAAAAAAAAAATAGCATGTCAAAAATACATGTTCTTGTGATTTTTATTGTCCAATATCTAAACAAAGACAAAAAACCATGTCGTTTACTTCTACTTCACAAGTGGAAAGATTTGAAATTTTTTTAAGTAATTCTGTTTCTTTGGCCACAGACTCCTTTTTTTTTTGTTATCCTGCTTGCTTCTGGCTCAGCTACTACTTTTCTTTCCCAGGATGAAACAATACAGAAAATGACGATTAAGGATTGCTTCATTCTCACAGAAGGTTCACCAGGATAGCTCTGTTATCAAACCTTAAAAGTTGAATTGGAATGGCCATCTACAATGACCATTTACATTTTAAAATATACATCCTATTTTAAAATTTGAGGCAACTCTGCCTATCCTGAGCTTTGATTAAAAGAAACTCCTCTTTGATATACATTCTGATGTATAGAACAATTTAGTACTCAAATCCACCATTTGCCCATTTTTACTTCTGACCAACAAAATTGGAGATATCCTCTGCAACTTCAGAGATCACTTCTTCAGTCAGTGAAAAGGAAAAACACAACAACAAACAAAACAAAAGTTAATAGTCTATACACAAGAGGGAGTTGATTTCATTCGTTCACTCATTTACTCAACAAATATTTATCAATCATCTACTATTTGCTCAATGTTGGGCTTGTTATAGGGACACATAAGTGAACAAGATATCACTGTATCTATCAAATAATCATAACACAGGATGTTATGATTTCTAATAGGGATACAGGGTTCTGGGAAAGCACTTAGCCAAACAGTGCTGGAATAAATTTGTGAGGTGATTGAACCTTGTGCCTTTTATTTGACTGAGAAGGAAACTAAGATCTAGAAAATTTAAGCTCCATAATCACGGAGCATTTTAGTGGAAAAGAACTAGAATTCATGTCTCCAAATTTAAATCTTATACTTCTATACAGCAATATGCTTCTTCCTAGAAAATGATTGCTTTGTTTTTCATGAAAACAAAGGGAGCGATGGGCTACTCTGAGCCACAAACTCAAGACAGTTGACTATAGTTAGAAATGTGCTCTGAGAAGGGAAACCAGAGAGAATATCCTTTCTGATTGCATGGCATCCCAGGTGAAAAACGTTCTAATCCTGTGTCCACTACACCATATAGCTAGTTGGCATTATGCAAGAATGAAGCTCTGAAAATTATTTTGATTTTTAAAGTCTTTCAAATCAGGATAACAATTATGACAGAGGTAAATTTCATGAGATAGTTCAATTGAATAGTAGGTACTCCACAAATATAAGTCCCCATCCCCTCTTCTCACTTTGAAAGACCAGGTCAGCAGAAACTACAAGTCCATAATGTTAACATAAAATCCAGGCTCTCATTTTAAGCATTTTTTGTAGATCTCTTTTTCTAGCTTACCTTCACAAAACTAAGCATTTTCACTCTGTGAATACTTGGGAAAAGAGAGAGGCAAACAATTAGATTTACAAAATTTCATCAGCATGCATCCTCTGAAAAGAGATGGAAAGAAAATAGATTCAGAAGAAATGTTTAAAATCAATTGAATCTCCCATATAATTCTGTTAGTCTCTTTACAGTTCAGGTCATAGAAACCCATAACTTAGGAAAAAGGGAATTTGTAGCCTTGCATATAGTATGTTCAGGAATAGATAGGCTTCAGGAGTGCCTGAATCCAGGGACCCAGGCAATTAATCCAGGGCCCTGCCGATTCCTTTTTTCTTGGTCATATTTGGCCCCATGTTTTTGCATTATTCTCAGACAGACTTTTTACATGTGGCGGGAAAGATGGCCTCTGTCAGCCCAAGCCACATCATTTTTCTTCTCACCAAAAGAGGAGGAAAACCCTCATTCTCAGCATGCTAATTTAAAGTATCAGAAAACATACTGTTTGATACTACCTGAGTCTCATGATATCCCAGCACAAACCACAGTGGCTAGGAGATGGAGAACTCTGGCTACCTGTGTGTCTGTGTTTAGAGCACTGGTGGGCAAGGTCATTTCCACTCAAGGAATAGGTTCTGCCCTGGGAAATAGGGTTCTCCTTCCTGAAAAAAGGGAGAAAGTGGTTGTGGACAGGCAAAAATATCATGGATATCAACTCAAAGAAATCTTTTTTTTTTTTGTTCCTTTTCTTTTAGGATTATCCAGCTCAACTCGAAATCCTCTTGGGGATCCCGGTAAGTTCATCCCCTTTCTCTGTGATAGCTTCCTATACTGAGTGATGGGTACTTTTTGTGCACTATCATGAGGGAAGAACTTCACCTTTGTCCATGCCCACAATAAAACTACAATAAGAGTGGCATACAAATCATCAAACGTGTATACTATTTAAGGCACATTGAGGTATGTTTTTTACCTTGAAGGCTCTTACGATCGATTTGTGCATACAAGCTAGATAACACAGAGTTTAAAATCCTTTACTCTTTTTTTTTTTTTAAAGATTTATTTATTTTATTACATATCTCCCCTACCCCTCCGCTGCGGCGACGCGCCGAAACTGGTCACTGCGCAGGCGTGGCTTTCCCCGCTTGTGGGCGGCTTCTGCTTCCATTCACGGCCGGCTCTCAGTTCGCGGGTGGCTGGCTGCGCTCCATTCGCGGGCGACCTGCCCTGCCCGTGGTGGCTTTTGCCCTGTCCGTGGCAGCTTTTTGCCCTGTCCACGGCGGCTCCGCCCGCCCATGGCAGCTTGCCATTCTCAAGGCGGTCTGCCCACTAGGAGAGGTCCCCGGGAACCGAACCCAGGGCCTCCCATGTGGTATGCCGGCACCCTATCCACTGGGCTATCGAGCCGGCCCCTCCTTTACTCCTTTATACAATACATGAATTCAGTGTCTATTATATGTTAGGCACAACAAGGAATTTTTGTATTCCCACAAAAATTGAGTCTCTGTACTCAAAGAATTGGGGAAGAGGAGTAAGGGGTGCAAAAGATCACTTTAAACTGTAGTTAGTATAGAAGACTCCACATATAAGTTAACAATTGGGCTGAGCTTTGGAGGATAAGTAGAAGTTACCCTGTAAGGAATAGTAAAAGAATGGCAAGAACAAAAAGGCTAATGCAGAAAGTGTGAGATGTGCTTTTCTCATTTGGGTAAAAGATTACACATATGAGAGGGAGTGGGAAATAAACACAGCGAGTAGCTTTCAAGCATTCATCAAAGGAGGAGGTTCGGAGGCCGGCCGTATAGCCCAGTGGATAGGGCGCCGGTATACCACATGGGAGGCCCTGGGTTCGGTTCCCGGGGCCCTCTCCTAGTGGGCAGAC
>PVKH010028769.1:0-12777 GCA_004027955.1 Chaetophractus vellerosus | reverse complement strand
ATGTAACTTCTGAAACATAATATAGGATAGCAAGCACATACCTCTCCCATTGTCTCTCATCCTGCCTCATCAACATGGGAGGCCATGTTTTCTAGGTCATGCAGCTGTAGGAAAGTGGAACCTAAATAACTAAGTCAGCTAGCCTGCATGAAGGAAACTTTCTTTAATGAAATTTTGGCAATGGCAGCAGACTTTATATGAAAGAGATCATTTATTTATAATGTTAAATCACTGAGATTTTTGAGGTTTTCTTTATTGGAGTAAAATTAATACTATTCTGACTGATACATTAATAAAAATCAATTGTATGAATTCAGGTTACAGAGTGCTTCACAAACTCTATTTTTGTTTTTTTAAATATTCATCTTTATTAATTTCACATTGAATGCACATATGAGGTGTTCTGTATCAAAGAAAGATTTCTCATTAAATACATTACAGTAAATAATAAGTAAAATGTTCTCCTCCTAACCAATCTCTCCAAGAGCCAAATAACTCCTGGCTTCTCTGCTTTGAGTTCCTAGAGATGTCTGCAAGAGCCTGGCTTTATTGTTCCTAGAAATGTAATTCACTAATAGCAGCTCCAGTCTTCCTAGCACTTCCGAGGAATCTTGTCTGGGCTATAAACATTGGTCCTCTCATAGAGATAAGATAAGTTTTCTTATCTTTTTGGATGAGATCAATTTAATAGAAAAATAGCTATAGATTTAAAATTTGTGGTATATGAAGAGACTCAGAAGGTAGGGCTTTTTACAGAAACACTGAGAAATCCAGGAAAGTTTTGTTTCCCCACACCTATTAAGGCAATAAAGAAGATATTGCTATTTTTGTTCATCTTTTTAAAAATTGGCACAATTAATTTTAGGATCCAAATTGACTTTTATACAATATTTCTGACAAATTTGACAAATTATGTTCTTATTATAATGGCATATGGTAACTCTGTCTTTTAAGTAAAAGCAAACACTATTAAGCCATTTAAAAATTTCCAAATAATTTCTGGTTCCTTATAACAATAAATAATAGTAGGTAACTCTGTTAAAACACTAACTTCATGGCAGATACTATTTTAAGTGCTGTATTATGTCATTTAGTTCTAAAAACAATACAGTAAGGTAGGCACTGTTAACAGTCCCATTTTACAGGTAACAAATGAGGAAGAGAAGGTAAAACAAAACAAAACAAAACAAAACAAAACAAAAAACTTGTCCAAAGTCACACTATGAGCAAGACAAATAAATAGTTATTATCTGATCCCAGGTAGTCTTAGTCTAACACTCCAGTCTCCTAATTCTTATACACTGTGTTCTCAGCATAGTGTAGATGTGTGCACTGCTGCTTCTGTCCCAGGCCCATCCCTTCTCAGGGTTCTCACTGAAATGAGATGGAGATGGATTGGTTAAATTAACAAAAACTTTGAGAAAACTTTGAATTGGTTGAATGAACAACTTTGCCCTTTAGGGCAACAAGGACTGTAAAGTGTAGGGAAAACAACAGAACAAAAACAAGAAAAGCCAAATATTATAATTTTGATATGGGGTGAAATTGAGATAGGGCCTTTTGGATAGGCTCTTTTCACTCCTTAGTTGCCTATTCTGTCATTCCTGCCTGACAGAAAACAACAGTGGTGATATAGCAAGGGCAGGAAAGTCTACTGATGTCATGATGGCACACCAGCGGCGCTGGCAACAGCTATAAGTGCACCGTCAATTCCTCACCATTTCTGTTTCCTCCAAGTTCCTCTGCTATATGAGACGAAATAAATTGAGCTAATAGAGACAACTCTTGAAAAAGGGCAGAACCAAAAAAGGTCACAATTGCAGGAGTGATTCTTGCTTGAAGCATGATCTTTTCATTTCTGAACTCATCAGGAAGGCAATATGAGTCCTTCTTTTACAGAGATACTGTTCTGAGTATAGCAGGGAGCTGTGTAAAATAACAACTTCCCACAAAACTGAGAGGGATATGTCAGACCAAAGAAAGACGAGGACAACTCCAGCTTGATGAGCAAGTGAACATTTAATAGGGGGCTTACGTGGTGAAGCTCTTCACCGGGCAGTAGATCTGTGTCTGGTAGTGGCCTGAATCCTCGTCTGCGGCTGCTGGCGGCGAGCATGGCGCACTTGCCACAAAGCAAGGGGTGTCTTTCATACTGCATATCTGTGTGCAGATGGGGGCGGGGCATGTGAGTGGGGAGCATGTTTAAAAAGTGCAGTGCTCAGGACATATAATCAAGAAGCAGACATTCAAAATGTTTCCCAGCAGGGCAGAAATTAAAACACTTTCACAGAAACTAAGTAAAACACACATTTACAATGTTTGTCAGTATGACTGAAGTTCCGTCTTTGTATTACTTAAGAGAGCTATTAATATGAATGTGGTCAAGTAGTTCACAGAATAGATTATTCCTGAGAGTTTCTGGGAGAGAAGGCTAAGCATACAGTTCTACTTCTCAGTCACAAGCTCAGAAACAGTTATTTCTCAAGGCTTGCTTTTCTATTAAGAAAATAAATGCTGATCTTACTAGAAGGAGAAAGAACCAGAAGGATTGTGTGAAAATGCAAAGCCATATATGATACAGATATATTGCACTTTGCATGATTGGGAATAACCCAGGTTAATAAATTCTAATCACAAAAATAGCTAAACGTTTAGAAGCATGTCCTCTATAAGATAAACACAACAAATTTGAAAAATAAACTATACAAAGAGACCCAGAATTAATGGACATGACAGGACAAGAATTCTAGATCAATGTATTACATGTATTCAAAGAGAAATGGCAGGTTATTAAAAACATGGTATAGGAAAAAGAAATGACAACTAAAAAACAATTGCATATAAAGATATAATACTTGTAATCAAAAAGTTACAAGATGAGTCAGAGAACAAAATGGCTACAGCTGATTAAAAAATCAGTACAGAGATGAATATAATTTTAGGTATTCAATAAGAAAGCATCAGGAAAGGATGAATATCAAATGTAAATGTAAAATAATAAGATATTGAGGTTAGAAATTGATATATTCACTATATCTAGAATGAGTTCCCACCACCCCCCCTCCCAAAAAAGAAAAGAAAATGCATATTCTTGCAGAGATATTTGGAGAAACAGTAAAAGCAAATTGTTAGAAAAAGTTATAAGATGTCAGATTTAAAAAGGTATGGTATGCCAAACAGGGTAGAGAAGAAAGAACTCACAACTGAAAATAATATAGCCAAAATTAAAAATATAGAAGACTAGTATGAAATTCCAAAGCAATCCAAAGAATAAAACCTATAAATGAGTAATAATTAGATTGTCGTGTAAGGCAAATATGATGTAAAAGAATTCCATGGTAGTATTTTTAATTCAGAAAATCTAGAAAATAAATATAATCATAATTTGAAAAGAGGGATACTATTTACTATCAATAGTAAAAAATAAATCAAGAAGATATAATCATGATGAAAATATATGCATTTAATAAAATAGCCTCAAACTGTATCAAGCAACAGCTGACTTACCATAGAGAGAAGTTGATGCTACAGCAGCTGTAATTGCTAGTTTTATTATGAAATTGATTATTGTTATTCATGTTAATATTGGTCTCACAGTCACTGCAAACAATGAAATATAGAGGTATTTTCCTGTGAGCCTCTGGTCACATTTTCTTTAATGGATCAATATATAACCTTGTTTTATGCGTGTTTCTGTTTAAAGACACCTTATTAAATATGTATTCTTGATTCATTAAGTTTGCATTCACAGCCACACCCTCTGTGTGTGGCCAAAGACACTTTCACCCATGCCCAAAGGAAGCTTATCTAACACCAACATTTTCTCTGTCAGGCACATCACAGCCTTCTGACCAAAGGGACCCTAGACAGCACTATGGCACTGTCCTTGGTGGCATATTAAAAAGCAGATTACTAACAGAAGCACAAAAATGTTAAAAACTGGTACTATTTTGCAAAATGTACATTTGTTTACAGTAAGAAAACTGAAACAAGAAAGCAGAGCATCACCTTGTTTGACTTCAGGTGGGAATATACTCATCAGGTGATCCAATTTTTCCCCATTCTGCACATATCTGTGAATGACTCTAAAAGTCATTGATTTTGAGGTTACAAATAAATTTTAGCAAATAGATAAATTCTCAAATGTAGAATCCATGAATAGTGAGGATCAACCATAGCACCCTCAGAATTACATATATGCAGACAAAAATTTAAGATTTAAATAATAGGAATAGTAACTTTGAAGTACTATTTATGTTTATCTACTGCATGTCTGTGCATGTGCATACTTTTCCAGAAGGGAAAAATCATGATTAGGCAACAAAGAAGTTTCATAAATGTAAAAGATTTGACGTTATATTCTCTGAGCCAAATTAAAAATTTAGAAACAAAAAACTGAAAATAATGAATAACAACAAACATGGTAGAATACCATTGGAGTAAAAGAAGGAGCCATAAGAGAAATTTTGAAAAAGTTTGAACAAAAGGATAAAGAAAGTGATCCATATTAAAAATTGTGAATGGAACTAAAACATTGCCAATAGTGAATTTATAGTTTGAAAATATATTTATCAAAAATAATAAAAAGTATTAAAAACAATCAAGTATGCTTCAACTAAGAAATGAAAAAAGCAACAGAGTGAATGCATAGGAAAAGGAAATTGAAAATCATATATTTTATGACAGGAATCAATGAAATGAAATAAAAATCAATAATATAATTCCTTAAACTCATCAGTTAATCATAAAGTTTTTACAAGACTAAACAATAAAAAAATGTTGAATTGAGAAATAAACAAAAACAAATAAATTTAAGCAGAAATGCATTCATTCAAAGTAGAAAATGTTAAACGAATAAACGTAACTGTAAAAAATATATTCCAAAAAATAGCAGGAACAGACACATTTCTTGAAAAAATATAAAATACAAAATTGACTCAAATACTATAAAATGGAATAGACCAATAAACACTTAAATAGAAATAAAATATCCACCCACATAATGCACTAATCATATATGGCTTTAGAAAAGAAATTAGGTCAACTTTCAAATGATGGTTAATCTTTAACTTCAAATTTCCTCCACAAAATAGAAAAAGAGCAAAAGAATCTCATATTAAAAATCTAATATAATCCTGATTTTACTGAAAAATAAAAAGATGTAAGAAAAGAAAATTTGAATAATATTTTCCTTAAGCACATTCATGTGTACATTGTAAAAATAATCTTTAACCAAATCAAGCAGTGTTTTAAAAAGGAACAATGCAACATGTTCAAGTAAGTTTTATCCAAATAATGCACAGATTGTTTCATATCAGAAAATTTATTAATATATTTTAAACATAGTGGACTCAGGATAAAACTCCCATGGTTAATGCAATTGAAATAAAACCAAAAATTATAGTGGTGAACTTCTGATTTTGAAAAGGGTAAATATTAGAAACCTAAAACAAACCTCATATTAAATAGAAAATTGCCCTTTCTTCTATTGCTAAATATAGATGTTGAAGGTTTTGCCTTCAAATCTGTGGGATAATAAATTATTGATGTTTAAACCAACTCATTGTGTGGTATTTGCCATAACAGCTCTGGCAAACTAAGACATCATTGTAATAAATGCAATATTACTGGGAGAGGAACAGTCAAATCAACCAAAGAAAGAGAACTTTTCCTAAGCTCCTTGACCTACTCAGCCCCCTCCCCCCACCCTCCAGGGCCTCCTTCTCTTTGCAAGAGCTATGGGGGAAGGGCTAGGTGTGACAAGATAGGGAAATTTAAGTTTAGTTTAAAACTCTATCTTCTAAGCTGGGGAATTAAGAATCATAGTTTGTCCTGTAATTCCCCAATTTAAGCCTTTTAACAGGTTTAAAATAAGGGTAATTTATAATCCAATTACCAAAATTCAGTAAGTAAAGAAAAAATCTTTGAAAGCTATTGAAAGATCTTTTCTAAATTATAATTAAAACAAATAAAACAATTATTGTATATCCCAGAACCTGGCAGTCAGTATGCTTTTAAGGCTATTGTAGCAGTTTGATGTTATTGATGAATTCCATAAAGAAATATTGGATTATGTTTGTAAACTAGACTTTTCTTCTGTGCATATTAGAGTGTATTGGATTCAGAGGTTTTACTTTTATTGATTAAATAATGATTAAAGCTTTGATTGAGCCATGTTGGTAGGCTGTTGCTTCCCCACCCCCTTGATGGGTGGGAACTAACAGAGAAACTGCACCACAGAGAAGGGAGGTTGGAGTTTTAATGCTAGAGCCTGGGGAAGTAAGCACACAGAGGAGCTTGGTCGTGAGGAAAGAGAGAAGGCCCCAGGAAAAAGAGATGAGCTGTTTACTTTATAGTCTACAGCTGGCCTTGTGGAGAAAAGCAAGCCTGAGACCTGAGAGAAACAAGCCCCAGGAAGAGAGGAACCCAGGAAGCCTTAGCTCTTGGCAGATGTAGGCAGCCATCTTGCTCCAACATGTGGCAATAAACTTTGGTGAGAGAAATAACTTAAGCTTCATGGCCTGGTAACTGTAAGCTTCTACCCCAAATAAATACCCTTTATAAAAGCCAACCGATTTTTGCTATTTTACATCAGCACCCTTTTGGCTGATTAATACAGCAACCAATCAGGAAATAGCTGAGATCCTTCCTTAATATAGGCAAAGGGAAGGAAGAAAGGCCTTATAAAAGACTGACCCTGTGTCCTCACACGTGCATATCACCCGTAGCCTGTCCACATCCATATCTTGAGCCTGTACTTTTCCTTTTTCTTGTTTCTTAATAAACTTTTGTTACTGACATTATTGAAAATAAATCATGTGCACAAGTTATCAAAGAATATGATAAAGCTATCAACATAAAGGAATAGGAAAAGTAAGTAATTTTTCTGAGATGATACTAGGAAAAATGGCTAAACTATTAATCAAAATAAAGGTGGATTTTTAACTCACACTAAGTAAAGAAATCCATATTATTAATGATAAAATAATAAAAAGCAATATTTAATAATACTAGAAGAAAATGACAGTGACTAATTTTTGTGATCTTAGCTTATGGAAGAAATTCTTAAATCAGACTCAAAAAGACAAAGAGTAAAGGAAAGCTGGAAGAGAATGAATTGACCACATCGAAATATATAATGTTTGTTCAAAATAGAACAATCTAGAAGACTTAATAGAAGGTGATAGATGGATATAAGGTATTTGCAATATTTAGAAATAACAAGAACCACTAAAAATCAACAATAAAAAACAAGGGTTTTTGATTGTTGATCTTACATCCTGCCACATTACTGAACTCATTTATCAACTCTAGAAGCCTTGTCTTAGATTTCTCAGGCCTTTCTACATTTAGGATCATGCCATCTTTCTTGCCTAAGTAGTTGAGCAAGTACTTCTAACACAATGTTAAACAGAAGCAGTCACAGTGGTCAGCCTTCACTTGTTCTAGATTTTAGAGGGAAAGCTTTTAGCATTTCACCATTGAATATGATGTTCGTTGTGGGTTTTTCATATATGCTCTTTATCATGTTGAGGAAGTTTCCTTCTAATCCTATCTTTTGAAATGTTTTTTATCAAGAAAGGATGATGTATTTTCTCACATTCTTTTTCTGCAACAATAGAGATGATCATGTGATTTCTTTCTTTTGATCTTTTAATGTGGTGAATTACATTGATTGATTTGCTTATGTTGAACCATCCTTGCATACCAGGGATAAAACCCACTTGGTCATGGCATATAATTCATTTGATGTGTTGTTGAATATGATTAGCAAGTATTTTGCTGAGGATTTTAGCATCCAGTTTCATCAAAGGGATTGTTCTGTAGTATTACTTTCTTGTGGTGTGTTTACGTAGTTTTGGTATTTGTGTAAATTGGTATCATAGAATGAGTTAGGTAATACTCCCTCCACTTCTATTTTCTGGAGGAGTTTAAGTAGGATTGGTGTTAGTTCTTTCTTGAATGATAGGTAGAATTCATCTGTGAAGCTATCTGGTCCTGGACTCCTCTTGGTTGGGAGACTTTTTATGACAAATTTAATCTTCCTATTTGTGATTGGTCTGTTGAGTTCATCCAACTTTTCTTTCATCAGTGTAGGCAGCTTATGTGTTTCTAGAAATTTGTCCATTTTATCTATGTTATCCATCTTGTTGGTATACAATTTTTCAAAGTATCCTCTTATGATACTCTGTATTTCTGTGAGATCAGTGGTGATAGCTCCTTCCTTGCTTATTATTTTATGCATTTGCATCTTCTCTCTTTTTCTCTTTGTTAGTCTAGCTAAGGGTTTATTAATTTTCTCAAAGAACCAGATTTTGGTTTTGTTTCTTTTTTCTAGTGCTTTCTTATTTTCATTTTCATTTAATTCTACTCTAATCTTTGTTATTTGTTTTTTCTACTTCCTTTGGGACTAGTTTGTTGTTTTTTTCTTTCTAATTTCTCCAGGTGTGAAGTTAGGTCTTTAATTTTACCACATTCCTCTTTTTTAATATAGGCATTTATAGCTATAAATTTCCCTTTCAGCACTGCTTTTGCTGCATTCCATAGGTTTTGATATGTTGTGTTCTCATTTTCATTCATTTCAAGGTAGTTACTTACTTCTTTTGCAATTTCTTCCTTGACTCACTTGATTATGTTGTTTAACTTCCATGCTTAATCTGGTTCTTTACCCCTTACTGATTTCCAGTTTCATTCCATTGATCTCAGAAAATTTACTTTGTATAATTTCAAATTTTCTGAATTCATCGTGAATTGTTCTGTGACTTAGCATGTGATCTATCCTGAAGAATGATCCATGTGCCCTCAAGAAGAATGTACATCTCACTGTATTTGGTTGTAATGTTCTGTATATGTCTATCAGGTCCAGATCTTCTAATGTATGATTTAAGTCTTTTTTCTTTATTGATCCTCTGTCAAAATGTTCTGTCTAATGGTGGTAATGGTGCATTAAAGTTCCCCACTGTAATTGTAGTAGCAACTATTTTCCACGTAGTTTTTCCAATGTTTGCCTCATGTGTTTTGAGGCACCCTGGTTAGGTGTGTAAATGTTTATGATTATTCTTTCTTCTTGGTAGATTACCCCTTTTGTTCATATATAGTATCCTTCTTTGTCTCTTACAAAAGTTTTCGATTTAAAGTCTGTTTTGTCTGATATTAGTACAGTTACTCCCACCCTTTTTTATTATTGTTTGCATGAAAATCATTTTCCAACCAATCAATCGCAACCTTCTTGCATCCCTGGACCTAAGGTGACTTTCTTGTAGACAGCATATGGATCGGTCATATTTCATTATCCATTCTGTCATTCTGTGCCTCTTGATTGGGGAGTTTAATCCATTAACATTCAATGTTATTGTTGTCAAGGTAGTACTTATATTAGCCATATTTTCTTTAGGTTTATATATGTCACATATTGTTTTTATTTCTCTTTTCATCTTTTTAGTTATTTTTACCAATAATCTTCCTTCCTAAATCTAATTTGAAAAAAATGTTGAGGAAAAGACATGAATAGGCAATTTTCAACTGGTGAAAGTAAATGTAGATTGAGACATATGACTTGGTCTTGTAAACCTAGTTTGAATAAAATTAGGAATAAACAGATCAAGATGTATGACATAGGGCCATGTATGAAAATGTGGAATATAGCATTACAAAAATAACAGTACATAACTTTCAAAATGCACATATATCTAGGACTTGTACAAAAGTTTGAACAGATTGTCCCCTTTACTTATTAGTTGTGTGGTTTTTGTTGAGTTGAAATTCAGAGAATCAACTTAACCAAAAATACACAACTAGCAAATATTAACAAACTAAATTGCATAAGGTTGTTCTGAAATTTAACAGAGAAGAAAATTGTGTATCTTAGTGCTGATTGATAATGGATACTCCATAAATATTAATTTCCCCTAACCAAAATTAATTGCAATGGTTCTTAGATTTTGCCACAAGTAAAATAAGCAAAGTTCACCTAAAGTGCTATCTTCTTATAAGCAAGGAACTAATGAATTTTAACATGCAAGATCCTCAGAAACCACGGTGATATTTTTACTGTCAGGTCCATCTAATTAACTGCAATGAACTAAATGGACTATAGGTTTGAAATTAGCCCCACCTATAAGGGTATGTATTATATACCTTAAGACAATCCAAATAATAAGAGAGTATGTCCAAATACCTGAGAATGATATGAAGTTCCAGTTGATCTAAGAACTAATTATTTGGTTCTGAAATGCCATAGCATTAAATGACACATTTCTCTTCAAAAGAGTCAATTTTGTTTCAACTCTCTCAAATGAAAAATCCATATAAGAAAAGCAAATCTGACATGAATTTTAATCCCCTAAAATTTGGATATATTGTGTCCCTCACCAAAAGAGAGAAAGACATAAAGAGAGAGAGAGAAAGAGAATTATGTAAATAAATAGCTAATTTTATTACAGAAATATTGCTTTGATTCTAGACTTTCAAAAACTCTTATTTTTTTTGTCCTATAATAGGTAGATTCCGTATTTCTTCCTTATGTTGACTTCTTTTCAACTTGACTCCAGTTAACCTTTGCAACTTGTTCAATGAGAAACTGCAATGAACTGTATCACCATACACAATTAATGGTTGAGTGGTCTATAATAAATGAAAATGCCACCACTACTTAGCAATTAGCTTATGGATCATCTCCAACCACTTAGACTCTTTTCAGTGTGCAGCATTAAAACGTGCTGGATGATTTAATTTAAACTTAAAGTGAACAACAATATTCAATTACTAGTGGATTCATTGTGTGGAATTGTCACCGTTATGATTAACAGCCCTTGTGAAAAACAATTAATTTGGTGTCCTGTTACTAGGTCAACTATAAAAGCTAATTTCCTTGAGCAGAGAATTATGTTTATCAATGCAGGCCTTTTATAATGCTATGATCTAAAACATTAATATGATCTTTTTAAGAAAAAGTTGTAGGACTTAAGTATGACAAATATATCCCTAATCTTATCCTAGGGAAAAACAAAACGTTGACATTTATTTTTCTTGCTAAAAGAACACAGTGACAGGTAAAAGAGAAATAAAAGCTTCAATTTACACTGAAATCAGATATATTCTCATATTTCAACTCTATCTTAGAGAACTCAATTACTCACATTCAAGGGAGGAATGGCAGCTAGACAAAGGCATTTGACTTTCTATAAAAGAGTTCAAGTACCAAGAAGATAGGTTTCATTTTAAACCCAATAGCATAAAGCACAAATAACTATCTCATCTGACTAAACTACTGAGTTAAAAAGAAAACAAGAAACAAAGCAAGGCAGGCTTTTTTTCAGCAAATGTTCTCAAAATGGATATAAAAGAATTGTTCTTGACTTATTCATAATCCCCTGGGTGAGGTAAGGAGATAGAAAATACCATCCCTTTTTTTGAAAATTACCTTTTGCTTACATTCACACTCTTACCTGAAAGAGAAAAGATTCATTATCTTTCTGCTTTATGAAGCCCTTGGAATCAAGGGATGGGTGAAGTGGATTGTGATGTTTTTGTGGTTGCTATATTTGTTTTAACTTGGCAGTGATACCTATATGCAGTCCAAATAGGCCTATTTGGGCAATGGGATAACCTCATTTCTAAATTTCAATTCTTTGCCCAAGACTATTGTCTAATCCTGTTACTTAATCATTTGCAATATATCTCCATCATAAATAATTTTTCTTATTAATTAATTTATTTGTTTGGGTTCCTACAGAATTTTCTTACATCATAAATTGCTATTGCTCTGGATTTCTCATGCATCTTGACAAAAAGGAAAGAGATTTTAAGAATTCTTAAAACTACAGAATGGGAAGGACATTTGGTTTGTTTATTAATTACATAAATGACTTCCAAATACTTCAATTGAGAAATTTTGTCATCGTAGTTTCACATGACAGTCTGTTGGCTATCTTGATTATTGGACAATCTATCAATGAGAATATGCCAAGGTTTTCTTTTCTGTATAACATCACCCTATGTATATGTACATATATTTTTAAAATATACTTTAAAAATTTTAAAAGATACTTAGATTACATAAATGTTACATTAAAAATGTAGGGGATTCCCATATGCCCCCCTCCATACCCTTCCCATACTTTCCCACATTAACAACATCCTTCATTGGTGTGGTACATTTGTTAAAATTGATGAACACATATTGGAACATTGCCACTAAGTGTGGATTATAGATTACATTATAGTTTAATCTCTCTCCTGCACAATTTTGCAAGTTATGACAAGATATATAATGGCCTATATCTGTCATTGCAACATTGTCCAGGACAATTCCAATATTTTTTAATTTTCTTTACAACATCACATTATAATATTACCTATGTATAACTCCTCATCTAAATGTGAGCTCTTAAAGATAGTGGCTGTGCTTTGCTCATTCTTATATTCCTTATATTTAGTCTAGTATATGATCTAAAGATATTTACTGAGTGAGTAAATAAGTGAACTGGTAACTGATATGATTGTTCATTTATTCAGTAAATATTTTAAGAGCCTATTGAGAACAGGAATTGTGCTAAGATATGTTTACACAGTCATGAACAAAATAACATGGCACAATAGTACTGTTCAATAATACTGTCTACTGGTATTATTGGATATAGATTAATCCAAATTAGTATGACACAAAAGACTTAGATATCCAACACAACTTTCTTTTAGGTGAATTAGTGTGGCCCAAATATAAAAATACATTTTCAGGAATTTGTTAGAGGATGAAAATCAATCTGAGATAGCTGC
>PVKH010028768.1:0-12775 GCA_004027955.1 Chaetophractus vellerosus | reverse complement strand
TTCCCACGGGTGGCTCCGCTCCATGTTTTGCGGGCAGCAGTCCTCCATGTTTTTTGTGGGCTGCTCGGCTTCCGCAGTTCGCAGGCCGCAGCTCCGCTTTTCACGGGTGACTTTGCCATGCCCGTGGGGGCTCCGCCCTGCCCGTGGTGGCTTTTTGCCTTGCCCACAGCGGCTCTGCCCCGCCCACGTCGGCTTGCCTTTCTCAAGGCCGTCTGCCCGCTCGGAGAGGTCCCCGGGAACCGAACCCGGGGCCTCCCATGTGGTACACCGGCGAGCTCTTTATCCACTGAGCTATCTAGCCGGGCCCTCCCATCCCTGTTGTGACCCTTCTTTGATCCATAGCCTCTTCAATGGTGGAGCCATGACAATAGCCAATTGCAATGAGTAGGAAAGTGAAATAATAATGATATTTAAATGTAAGAGTTAAAATATATGACAACTTAAAAATAAATAATAATTTTTTAAAAAAATAGGAAAAGAAAATAAAAGATTATTAAAGGATTGATTTGTTCAAAAAATGTGAAAAAATAATCATATATATATATAAATTTTTTTCCCTTTTGTCTTGTCGGTGCAATATCTGGTGTCCTGTCTGTTCCGTGGCACCTTCTGCTTCTCACTCCCAAGCAGCCCACCATTTTTCATTTAATTTTCAAAGAAGTTTTAGGTCACAGCAGAGTCACTACGGAATACAAGACATTCTCATATACTCAACCTCCTCCTCCATCCACCCCCATACAAAAACCTCTTTGTATGTGGATGGGAGCACCAACACAATTGACATACAATTAATGAAACATAGTTCCCAAACATTGTCATTGGTCCACATCAAGGTCCATATTTTAGATCATACACTTTTATAAATTTTGATGACATTCACCCTGTCCTGTGTCCATCACTGCAAGGTAGTGGAAAACATTTCAAGTGGCTGCTAAATGCCCCTTGTTTGATCTACTCTGTCCCTCACTCCCCTTCACCCCAGGGCCCATAAAGTCCCCCTGGCTTGACTCTTTGTAAGACAGGGTTCATAGATACATGTAATAGAGTGTCTTGTCTCACTGGTTCATTAGGACCTGTAGGAAGTAAGAAGTAGACTTACATACCAAACAATACACTACAATAATACTGGTATTTATAATTACCCAAGTGATTATCTTTACCTATGCCACTTTGAATCATGGTCTGTCCATATGAGTTCATTTGGATCACACCCAGTAAGAGGATAAGGACTCAATCTGATTCATGCCTCACTGACTTAGTTGAATCAAAAGCCCTAAAGCAAGTTTATCAAGTAATCTAATCAAAGACTTTGACTTTAATATAATCAAAGGGTATCACACCCAGAGGAATAGACTAGTTTACAAAGATAATCTTTCTCTTTTTGGGATTCATAAAATAATTTCAAACTGCCACAAACTATAACAAGTATATAATACTAATTAATACACAGTATTAATAATTGTCAGGGTTGGGATTAAAGTATTCAAAATGTAAGATATTGGCTATAATTAGTAGTAATATATTGACAATATTCTATCATAGTTTGTCACAATTGTTTCACAACAATATAAGTTGTTGGTGGTGGGGAAATGTATGGTAGTCTTGTATGTTGATATGCATATTTCCTTTGTAAGTTCATAACTTTTCTTATACACTTATTGTTTATGTATATTTATGTATGAATGATAAACTTCAATTTTAAAAAAACTTAAAAAAGCAAAAATTATCAAAGCCACCAGAGAGAAAAAAAGTTACATTATTATCAAAGGACAAACAATAAGACAAATGACAACTCTTCAACAGAAGCAATTGAGGCTAGGAGTAAATAGAATGAATGGTATCTATAATTTGTCAAAAGAAAAATAAAAGCTGCCAGTCTAGAACTCTACACATTTAAATTTTCCTGCATAAATGAAGGCCAAATAAAAAATATTTTCAGAAATAAATGCTGAGAGAATTTGTTGACAGAAAATTTCTTGGACTACAAACAATCAAATAGTTGTTTGGGCCTAATGAAATGATCCCAGATTGAAACAGGAAATTGCAGCAGAATTGAAATGAGCTATAAATTGTAAATATTGGATACAAAATAAGTATAAAACTACCACACCATCTACAGTCCCACAAAACTACAATGAAATAATGAATTATATAAATATGGTAAATTTAAAAGTAAAGAATTTATAGTCTTAAAATAAGGATTAGTGGGTAAATGAAGATAAAATGTTCCCTTTTGATCCATTGCTTAGGAAGCATAAAGCATAATTTAAGTAATTTTTTATGATTTCAATATGTATAATGCATGAAAAATAAGAATGTTTATGAATAATAACTAATAGAGGAAAATTAATAATAATTAATTAATGTAATAAGCAGAAAGGACAACTAAAGAAAAAAGAATAGATGGAAAAATAAAAATCAAATGGCCAGATAATAAATTTACACCCAACATTGTTGGGTAACTACATGAAATAAGCAATCAATAAAAGACAACAATATTAGACAAGATTAAAAGAAAAGTCTTCACTGTATGCTGTTTAGTAGAGAAATACTTTAAACATAAGGACACAGAAAAGTTGAGGAGAAAGGATGGAGAAAGAAAAATAATGCAAGCACTGTACATAAGAAAATGTATATATCTCCTAATGATACAATTGTCAGTTAATTAGTAAGAAATAAGAATCCTAAATGTGTATGCAGTGAATAGCATAATTTCAAAATAAATAAAATAAAAGTAGACAAGGTAAACACATTTACAATCCTTGCAGATTTAATACACCTAAGTAAACAAAACACTAGTAAGAATTTAAAGATCATCAAAAACATAATTAACTAACTGCAATTGATATCATATTACATAATAAAGAAAAGGTCAATATGAATGCAATGCACTCATAAATGTGTACAGGCATATCATGTTTATTTGTTGAATTGCACTTCTCAGACATTGTATTCCTCATAAACAGTAAGTCTGTGGCAACTGGTGTTGAGCAAATCTACAGATCTATTTTTCTAACAGCATGTACTCACTTTGTGTCTCTGTGTCACATTTCAGTTAAGGTACATGAATTGTTTTATTAGATATACTGCTATTGCAAACTTAATATATTACATTATTGTATAAACATAACTCTCATATGCATTGAGAAACTAAAAATAAAATTGTGTAACTAGCTTTATTACAATGTTCACTTAATTGCAGTGGTCTGGAACTGAACCCACAATATCTCTGAGGTAGGCATGGATTCACCCAATAACAAATCATCAAAATATGGGAGGTGGAAATTGAAGGAATTTTAAGGAGAAATGGACCAGCCCACAAATATGTTTAGGGGCATTAACACTCATAACTCAATAATTGACAGAAGATCAATAAGGATATATAAAACCTGAACAATATAAAAAACTATACTTAATTGAAATTTATAGAGCATTCCACTCCAAAACATGAAAAATTCACAAAGGTAGACCGTGTTCTGGCCATGAAACAAACCTCACCAAATTAAAAAAGTATAAAAATCATCTAAAGTTTATGTGCAGACCATAATAGAATTTTAATAAAAATCAATAACATACAGGTAAATTGAAAGCCCCCAAGTATTTACAAATTAATGATATTCTTGTAAATAATCCATAGGTCAAAACAAGTCTCAAAGGAAATTTAAAAATGCAATAAACAGAATAAAAATGAAAAGGCAGTACATAAAAATTTGTGGTTTGCATCAAAGAGCAGATATTACAGGGAAATTTAGACCATTAAATGCTTATAGTAGGAAAGAAGAAAGATTCCAAATTAATAATTAAAATATCCAGCTAAATAATGTAGAAAAAAAGGACAAAAACCAAAGCAAACAGAAGGAAAGGAATAATAAATAAATAAATATCAGAACAGATAAATGAGACCAGAAAACCGATGAAATAAGAAGCTTGTGCTTTCAAATGATCAATAAAATTGATAAGCTTTTTGTTAAACAGGCTAAGAAAAAAAAGGCAGAAAACAAAATTTCTAATATCAGTAACAAGAGCATCAAAAAGTATATCAGTATAAACCTCACAGACTTTGGAAAGGTGGTGAGAAAATATTAGGCACTCTATGTCCATAAATTTGATAACATTAATGAATGGAACAATTATTTTCAAAACACAAAGTCTTAAAATTCACTGAGGGAAAAATAAAGGAGATGGATGGTTCTATATCTATTAAAGAATTGAATTGCTAGTTTACCTTCCAAAAGAAAAAATAATTTTGCTCTGATGGTTTGATGGCGAATTGTATCGAACATTTAAATAAGAAATAGTATCAATTCTTACAACTGCATCCAGAAAACAGAAGGGAAACCTTTAAAATCATGTTATGAGTCCAGCAATAACTTTATACCAAAAACAAAGATGTTATGAGACAAATCAATAAAGAACAATATGTCTCATGAACATAGATGTGAAAATACTCAACAAAACATTAGCAAATCCTGTCCTTCAAAATACCTAAGGGGTGATATATCAGTTCTAATTGGAGATAATCCTAGAATACAAGAATGCTTTAATATTTGAAAATCAATAAGTGTACCTCACCATAGTGATGAAAAGAAGAAAATCATATGATAATAGCAATAGATACAGAAAAGAGATTTGACAAAATTGAACATTTATCATTGACAAAATTGTCATCAAACCAGGAATAGAATGGCCCTTCCTAAACCTGGTATAAACATTCAATTAACATAATATTTTATGTATTCATTGACTGGATGCTTTTTTCAATAACATCAGAATGAGGAAATAATATTCTCTGTCAGCACTCTTATTCAACATTGTATTGGAAGTCCTGATAATATTGACTCATTTTAAGAACATATAGATAGATGCAGAAAATATAAAATGTGTGCACCTGCATGATTTGATAGGCATACATGTATTTCCTAGCTCTAGCTACTGAGAATGGCTATAATCTCTGACTCTATATTAGCAATGAGCACAGCAGTTCTTAGATTTTGGTTTCAAAGTGTAACTCTCTAATAAGTAAGTTCGAACCCTTTGGAGAACTGGTTGCTTCCAGATATCATCTATCATACTTAAGATATTTGTCATGCTTATGTAATACAAGACTCATAGTTATTATATAACAATTGTCCCTAAATTGATCTACAGATATAATAAAAGCCTAAGAAATAGCTTTTGGGGATTGAATCAAATACCCCACGAAAGCCATATTCAGGTCCCAACCTTTGGTCCTGTGGGTGTGAAGTGATTTGTAATTAGGACTTTTAAAGATGTTATTAGTTAAGATGTGCCCAAACTAACTGATGGTAGACTTTAATCATTTCCAGAAGCAGCTCTAACAGGGGCCTCCCTGAACCTCCAGGGAGCGAGTCCCAGATGACAGAGCTCAATGTGATGGTTTAAATGAACAACACTTTGCCAAAAAGCGTGGCTGAACATTGATCCAAGCATACATTTCTGAGGCTGTCAGGATTTTAAATACAGTTATCTGATGGATCTGTGGAAAGTTCTATTGTCTAATAGTTTGGACCACTTGGAACTGTACATAAGGTACCAAAGTTTTTGCAAGATTTGCACAATCAGAAGCAATGTCTGAAAGGGACAGTGAAGGGATGGACTGAAGGAAGAATGACTCCAAGTGCCAAAGTCTGGACCAAAGTGCTCTAGGGCTAAGAGAGTGGGCCCACCCACATGTTTGGAAAAGGCAGGTCTGCCCTAATACTTGGAAGGGACTAGAATTCTGTCCCAGTGGACTTTCTTGTTGTCCACAGAGCATGTTACCATCCCAAAGCTCAGGGGTGCTGCAACCTATGCCCTGGCACTTATGAAGAGCCTGGCTGCCATCTCAATGCTCACGGAGGTCAGGGCTTATATAACCCAGTGTTCAGGAACACATATTTGATCAGAAAGCACTTATAAAGAGTAGGACTAACACTCTATCAGACCCAGAGGACAAAAAAATATCAAGCCACTTTAATGAGTTTGCCCTGCTGGGTTCCGACTTTTTTGGGAATTATGACCCTTGTGTTCCTTCCAATTTCTCCCTTCTGCCCTGGGGATATTTATCCTATTCCTGTACCAACACTGAACTCTAGAAGTGGATAACTTTGTTCTAGGTTTAACAGGTCCACAGATAGAGGCATCTTGCCCCAAGGCAGATCATGCTCTAAATTATTATGATGAGAATTTGTACTTAGCACTGTTTTAAAATACCTTAAAACACTTGGGATGTTGTGATGGAATAACTGTTTTGCATATGGGAAGAACATGTCTTTTTGGGGTACAGAAGACAAACTATTGGGGATTGAATCATATCATCCACAAAAGGCATATTCAGGTGCCAACCCTCCCTCGGTCCTATAGGCGTGAACTTATTTCTAAAAATGACAGCTGACAATGTTATTAGTTAAGGTGTGCCCAAATGAATGAAGGTGGGCTTTAGTTCACTATGGTTGAACTCGTTATGGGCAATGGAAATTGGACACCGAAATAGGCAGCATGGGGAGCAGCCAGATTTTGGAGATCAACGGAACCCAGAATATAAAAGAGATACTGCTGCAGTGTGCACTGCCATATTAAAGATGAGACAAAGAACCACAAATATTGCCAGATAGCCAGAAGATACCAATCCTTTGAGGAAGCAGGCCTTCTAGACTCTGAAACCATGAGCCAATAAATTCCTTATTTTAAGTCAACATATTTTATGATATTTGTTTTAACAGTTAGAAAATGAAAATAGTATCCTTACAGTATGTTTGAGGAAAGTGACCAGCTGATTCTAAAATATATGTAGACATAAAAGGGCCTAGATTAGACAAACTGTATTAAAGAACAAAGCTGGAAAATGTAAACTGCAGGATATCAAAATTTAATACAAAACTTAGAGTAATTAAATCAGTCGTGTTATAGTAAAAGAATAAAATAATACACAAAAGTTTGAAATAAAGGTCCATATGAACAAGGTTGTATAATTTATCACATACCTTAAATTACAATCTCATGAAAAACTGAAGGATTTTAAAAACAGATGTTTTTTACCTCAATTAAATATAAAAGAAAATGAGCCATACTAAAATAAACTCAGGACAGATTATAACAAGAGAGCAATCATTTTAACCACAATTGAAAAAAAATTGAGAAAATAGTTATTATTAAAGTTAAGAATGTCTTCTTTTAAAAATACATCAAGAGGGAGCAGACGTAGCTGTGATTGAGAACCTGCCTCCAGGTATGAGTTCCCAGGTTCAATCCCTAGTTCCTTAAAAACAAAATCAAGAAAATGAAAAGATAATAGGTAATTGCACTTTATCCCTGTTATCAATTAAGCCATTTACTTGAATGGGCACTTCAAGAAAATATTTCCAAATAGCCAAAAGCATATAAAGAGGTCCTCTGTATCAAAATATATATCAATCAAATATATATCATCAAAAATATATAACTTCATCAACTAGATACCACCTCATGTCCAGCAGAATGACTAAAATAAAGGTGAAGGTAAATGGATAATACCAAATGTTGAAAAAGAGGTGGAGCAATGGAAATCTCCTACATTGCTGACCAGACAGGCAACTGGTACAAAAACATCTAAAGAATGTTTGGCAGTTTCTTTCAAAATTAAACATATACCCACTGTGGAAGTTTGATATTATTTATGAATTCCAAAAAGAGATATTGATTATGTTTGTAAACTGGTCTGTTCCTCTGCGTGTGATACCCCTTTGATTGTATTAAAACAGAGGTTTCACTTTTACTTTATTAAATCAAAATTAGGGCTTTGATCTGATCACATCATTAGGGCTTGTCCCCGTGGTAGGCTAATAGAACAAACTTTCACATGGAAGTAGATACACAGCAGAACACAGAAAAAAGACATGGTAGAGAGAACTTAGTTTGAATGCTGGAGCCCCAGAGATAGATAAGGCATTCACCTGATAGTTTACAGCTGACCTTACCAAACAGAGCAGTTGAACCCAGAATAAAATGAGCCCTGGGAAAAGAGACAAGCCGTGCAGCCTATAGCTGAGATCAGAAGAAGGTGGGCTCACAGAGCCGAAGAGGGAGAGGAAGGCTGAACCCTCACAGACATCGCCTGCCATCTTTCATCAACACGTGGTAACAGACATTGGGTGAAGAAGTGCCTCTTATGGTACCTTGAGTTAGACTCTTTGTGGCTGTAAGCTTCTACCCCAAATAAATACCCTTATAAAAGCCAACAGATGTTTGGTACTTTGCATCAGCAGCTCTTTGGCTGATTAATACACCTACCCTAGGACTGAGATGTCAAATCTTTATAAATATCTAACAAAAAATGAGTGTTTATATCTGTTAAAAATTTATGTGCAGTAGCCTTCATAAGTTTTACTTGTATTAGACAGAAACAAGGCATGAACCAAATTCCAACAGTAGAATGTGTAAGTAAATCATATTGTATTCATATAATGGCTGCAATGATAAAGCTCTTTAACAATAAAAATGTACAAATCCTGACACACACAATAAAAAGAATAAATTTCACAGCTATAATGTTAAGTGAAAATAGTCAACATACATGGAGAAATAGCTTTTATTAAATTGTCCCAGTTTTATTAAGTTCAAACAGAGGCAAATCTAACTAAAAGTGTAAGGGCCACTGACTGAGAAGTGACCACAAGGAAACCTTCTGAGCTACTGTTAATGTTCTTTATCTCAAACTGGTTGGAGGTTTACTTCAGTAAAATCTCAATTATAAATTTTAGATATGTGTGCTTTACTCCATAACATATACACATGCAAATGATGTCCATGCATGGACACAAAATAACAGAGACTGGGAATAAATATTTCAGCATTTTCAGTATGCAATATTCTCTAAGCAAAAGTGCTTCTATATATTAATAAAGAAAATACTGTAAACACCCAATAAGTAAAGTGACAAATTATATGAACACACAGTTTTCTGAAGAAAAATTGTATGACACATGAAGACCTGAAAAGCTGCTCATTCTCACTGATGATGCTCATTCTTATGGAGGCAAATGCAAATTAAGAAAAGATTTCATTTTCATCCTTCATATTTGCAGAGTTAAAATAAAATAAAAGCAATGATCAACAATATCCAGTGTTAGAAAGAATGTATAAATGGGGCCAAATAAAAGGTTCACAAGATTATAAATCAGTACAGCACTTTGTGAAAAATTTGTCTCAAAAATTGAACTTTCAGGTTTTTACCCTTTACAAGTACTGAAAAAGTGTCTGAGGAACTATGAGTAAAATTGTTCATTGCAGCACTATTTGCATTCCAACGCTATGGTAATAGAAATAAAAGATAGACAATCTAAATGCCAACATCAGTAGAACATTTATTTCACTGCAGGATATTCATTCCTTTGAAATATTATGTATCTATTCAAACAATTAGATCTGAATACAGTACATGAATGAATATCCATGACATGTTGTTAAGGGATAAAATAAACTTGTGGAAAATTATATAGACAGTGGAAGTACATGTATTACAATGATCTGATTTTGAGGGGGAAATGAAGCTTTCCAAATCTCATTCTCTTCATCCCTCTCTCTCTCCCTGTATTTCCCCATGCACACTTCCACCCAGTGTTATTGTTAAGAATGTGACAGTGTAAAAGGGATATGTTAAATTTTTACTTTATATATTTCTAAAGTGTTAGAAAAAATAAAATGAAACAAAATCTGAAGTCAAAACCCCTTATTACAAAAGTCACTTCAGATGGAGAAAGCAGCATAAGCAAGGCACATGCAGCCAAGCATCTCTCCATGGCCAATTATCTTTCTCATCACTCGGAGTCCTGTAGATCAGGGGAGGCTTTTACCTCTCCTCATTAAAACTCAACATGCAGTTTTGCAATTATCACATCTTTTTTTTTCTCCATCCATCAAATTTTACATTTCATGCAACTGTCACCCCAATACAATAGCATTTTTGTGTTCACAAAAGTTTGTGAATATTTTTTTTTAATGATTCCCTAAGTGATGTGGGTGTGACTACCTGAATCCCTAAATCCCTGAACATCAAAATTTCCTAATGATGGTGAGTGTAACCAGGGGGTTCCATCTATTTTATTTATCTTCCCGACTGTCTAGGTTAGTTGTATTGGGTTAGTGAGACAAGTATCTGTGACTGCAAGTTCTAAGAAGATTCTGCAGATTCTGCAGAGGGTATGTAATTTGACTTACAGTCTGTTTCATTGAATGCCTTTCTTCATTCTTCTTTCATCTGTACCCATCCATTTGATATAATGTTCATCTCTACCTCAGGATCAGTACTTAATTTTAATCATGGACTTTATCATTTGTACAACAATTTGTATGTACAATATTATACCAAGTATGTAAATCAAATAATGCATTTTAAAAGGTCTTTATGAGTATATAATTAAAGCAATTAACATCTACCTTTTGGTTTTGGGAAAGTGATTATTTTCTTCATTATTTTTGTATCTCCTAATTTAAGCAATAATCATGAATTATTTTGGTAATCAGAAAAAACTATAACTATGAAAGAGTAAATAAATAGTGCAATATTTCTTATAAAACATCACCTTGAACAACTTTCATTTTCAAAAATCTGAGGTTATTTGATGTTATACCTACAGAACAGTCATTATTCTCAAAATGAGTTAAAATTATAATTGTGGCATTTTACCTGAAATTTAGTTACTTAATAAATTAAAATTTAGTCACAGAAAAAGAACAAATTCCTAATATTCAAAAAGTTCCTATGAAAATAAATGGTTATTTATAAAACCTGTGAATAGTCTTAATCGCATGCCTTCACAGAAATCTCTATATTTATCATAAATACATTTGAGTTCTTTTGTTGAAAATTGGAAACAAATAGCAAGTTAAAGCAAAGTCCTGGGGTGGCATATGGGAATTTCTTTGTAACATTTATGTAATCAATGTATCCTAAAAAAATATATATACATAAAAAATAAATAAAATAAATTAGTCAAAAAAAACACAACAAAGTCCTAATTCACAAAACCAGCATCTAATAATATTTTGTTAACTTTATCTTCAGTCTCACATATTTCTGTGCATAAATTTTATCTATCTTAAAAATAGTTTATATCTCACATTTGTTTTTATAATGTAATCAATTTTTATGTTTTAAACTTTTAAAATGTTATTTTAATAAAGTAAATTTTGGCATATTTTAATATAATTTTTTAACATTTTCAATTATAAAAACTATATGATATATTCACTATTAATATTTACACAATTGCATTAAGGAATATATACATTTTTAAACCTTTTTTATTCTTGTTGATTTGGTTAACTGAAAGTATACAGTTCTTGGATTTAAAATAGGTATAAATGAGGAAAGGATAAAGTAAACTCTCCAATATATAAACATTGTATTATTAAGAATGTCTTAGTTTCTCAAAATAGAGTTGTGTGTGTGTTGCAGCACTGGAAGTGGGTGTTGAATGAATAAGAGTTGTCAGAAACTTCCATGGTTCTCAGCAGACAATCACACATTTCATCTCATGCAGTAGTGCCTTCCAGTCTTTGCTTACATGGAGATAAAACACACACAGTCACACAAACACAAGAATAACTCATTATTATTCCATAGAATTAGTAGTTGTTTTTTTTTTCACTTAATTTGATAAGGTAGTCAAAAGAGCCATTCAAATTTATACATAAATACTTTATGATTCTGTTTGGATCAAGAAAAAGCTTATTTTTTTGCATATTTGCCCACATATATGACTTAAGGTTTGAAATATATAATAGATAATAATAAACTTGACAGGCAATCAAGAAACTTAGGTAGGGGTCAATGAGTTAGCCATAAAACCAAATTTTGCCTGAATTTCTTCCTTTAAGATTTATTTTCCCTGAATGCTTTCATTTTTAAAAAATAGTGGCTTAGGGAAATGTAACAATTTTTGGAGATTTAATGTGGAAAAGAAGAGAGAGAAAATCATGATTTAATGAAAGAGAGAGATGAATCAAGTTAAAATAAAAGGACCAGGACTAGGTGAATTCATGCTGCAAACAAATATTGACCACTTCATCACAGTCTTAAGATTAGATCTTGTAGGAAAAATTATATATGTGTATATATATATATCCTCTCAATTAAGAATAAAATCATTTTTCCCACTCATAAATAGGTATGCACCTTAGAGGAATAAAGTATCCCTTTTAAAATGGGTAACTTCTCACATATGGTGAGAAGTATCTCATCTCATCCCTCTTTAATCTTACTAATGCCTCATTGTTTAATCCCTTTGTTCTAGGTGGAACAAACTCAGATGGACAAAAACCAAACAGAAGTTGTAACAGCATTTGTCCTGGCAGGCTTTTCTGAAACTCCAGCTATTGAGGCAGGGCTCTTTGCATTATTCCTCATTTTCTATGTGTCCACTTGGTTGGGTAATGTCCTCATCATGGCCACAGTGGCCTCTGATAACTATCTGAATTCATCACCCATGTATTTCCTTCTTGGAAACCTTTCTTTCCTTGACTTATGTTATTCAACGATAACTACCCCTAAGCTTCTGGCTGACTTCCTTGATAATCAGAAGCTTATTCCTTATGACCAGTGCATCACACAGCTCTTCTTCCTGCATTTTGTAGGGGCAGCTGAGATGTTCCTGCTCACAGTGATGGCATATGATCGCTATGTTGCGATCTGTCGTCCCCTGCACTACACCACTGTCATGAGTCGAGGTTTGTGCTGTGTATTGGTAACTGCCTCCTGGATGGGGGGATTCGTGCACTCCATTGTCCAGACAATTCT
>PVKH010028767.1:0-12784 GCA_004027955.1 Chaetophractus vellerosus | reverse complement strand
AAATAAAAAAAAAAAAAAAAGTCTGTGCTCTTTTGAGTCCAATTCCGGTTTTGTTCATTTTACTCTCTTTTACAAAGTGTTTGTGCTTTTATTGATGCTAGGCCATTGTTCAGATTACTCCTTTGGAGAGAGGGGAGGCAGCATAGAGTTTGCAACGTCTCATTTCTATAACTGATACCATCTGACACTCATTGCTTCAAGGCAGAGGTGGAAAGGAATGTGGGCTGGAAATCCCAAGCAGTGCATTAGGTTACTTCTCCACAACTGTCCAGCTGTGTGGTCTGGACACAGCCGTTTGACTGCTCTGCACCTCAGTTTCCTCATCTGAAAATGAAGATCATAAAAGGATCCCAAACCTGATACCTAATATGGTAGGTATAAAATGAGGTAGAGGATAAAGAATAATTCTTAAATCCTAAAGGCCCAATAAAAACGAGCATTTTCTACTGGAAGTAAGTTACCTGCATGCTCTATTCATCAAAATAAATTGTGCATTCTCTTACCTTAAACATGCTGACATTCTTAATACAGAAAACCCCTAATAGTATGGATAGAACAAGATTGGCATTGTTTACTGTCCTCCCCCAGCCTTCATTCTCAAATGAGCCTGGCTAAAGTTCTTATATTCCTTGGGGAGAGAGTGAGGCTTGACAGGAAAATACTGGGAAACAGGGAAGCAGAGAGTGGGGCTCCAGAACACAAGTATTCTCCCAGTCCAGTGTCCCAGCCTTGGGCCAATGTAATTATCTGGAGATTCTTGGAATTGCTGTCATTATCATGGCAGTCCCAGGTAGCTGCAAGACCCAGAATCATCCCCATCAATATTTAAGCCATAGTAAAATACTTTCAGTGGTGCCGAGCCAAGTTGGGAAAGGGATGGATTTGGATGGTTCAGTCTTACCCAGTACTCTGAGCCACTCATTTAACAGGCTTGCTCTGGCAATTTCCTTGCAATACTGTGAACTGTGTTTTAGCCAATTAATTTTTTCAGCCCCCACTGGTTACATTATGTTGGATAACAATGACAAAAGAATGGCTTAAAATGCATTGAAAGCCGAAGACCACCCGTTCTCCTCTCAAGTTTTGATGGCAAGGAAATGGAAGAATCTAGCATATTGGCTTTACTGGCAAAAGCTTTGGTAAAGAGGTCATTGCCACACAAGTAGAATCTTGAATGCACAACCAAATAAAGAAGGAATCTTGTTCAGTTTGGAAACACTCATAGAACCTTAGAATTGAATAAAGGGCAGAAACCACCTTTTAGTTGTAGGTGCTGAATGTCTCTTTGCTTTATCAGTTAGGACCTGAGAAATAATCTTCCAGGGCTGAAGACCAACAATCAAGTAAGGAAAACATGTTCCCTATGCATCCCTAAGGGAGCTACTCAGATATTAATATCATAGTGATGAGCCTATGTAAAACAAGAAAATATACGTTACTGGTCATTTGGTTAAAAGTGACATTTTGCACAGATCTCCAGCACATTTTAAAAGCAGAAACTGACACAGAGCATGAATATGACCAACAATCCTCTGGCTAGCCACTCCAGTGGGTAAGAAAAAGTGATAGAAATGGAAAGTTTAGCCTTCAGCACACTAGTACTATCCTCCTTGAGGCCACCACTGTGTGTTATGATCAAAGGACAGGCAATTTAAATTTGTTGGGCAGAATTTTTTTCCCCAGCCTATGGGCAAGGCTGTTTTATTTGCTTGACCCTCTCTAGTCCTAAAACTATTTATGGTCAGATACTACCAAACGTGTGAAGAGCCACAGAACAAAATTACATTTCTTTTAACCAAGGGTAGGGGAAATAAGTCAATTTCATGCTATTTCTTGAGGTCAGATAAAAATGCACATTCACCCAGGAAGAGAAATGAAAGGCTTTTCTTCCCAAAATGGTTAGTCCTGAAGTAAAAGCTGCTGAATCCAGGAAGTTGATGAGGTGAAGCTCTGAGAGAGCAGCCACCCTGATGGAGAATCCCATGGCAGCCGGTCAGGCTGCTATCATAACACTGTCCACACCATGAATCCTTGTGAGATGAAAAGCTGGTGTGAGAAGACAGGATCAAACGACCCATCACATTAAGAGGGAAGCAAACAGTGGAAATCGGTAAAGAGTGCTACTGGGATGTACAGGAGTCAAACCAAGAATTTTAGAGCTGGAAGAGAGAGCTTAGAAATCACAGCATCAAACCCGGTTTTACAGTTGCGGAAAAAAGGTCCAGACTTTTGACTTGCCCAAAATATACAGCAGGATGGTGGCAAGACACAGCTAGAACACATGATTCTGCTCATAGGTCAGTCCTCTTTCTACTAAACCACATTGTCTCAAGTTGAGGAAGGTAAAAGAACCTTTAAAAAGAAAGGAAATTCTTTCCACATTTATATTATGCCAATCGGGAATAAAATGTAATTAGGTGAACAGTCTCTGGTCTCTGCCCCTTGCATGGTTCCTGCAGGTATCAACCTCCAAATTGAATCTGAATTATGACTCTAATCAAATCCACCATACGTTACAGCCAGCCATCAAGATGAACAAGACCCATAACTTGTCACTACCGCTCTAGCACCCAAACATCCCTCCACTGTTTTTCGGAGTCCATTCTTGAGCTACAGAATTCCAGAGACTGCCTTACTTTTTACTCCTAATCCCTGTCTGCCTACACGTTGCTACCAATAGGGCTGGGAGTTTTGTCCCTGAAGAGTGTCTTACACTGAATTAAAAGGATGGAGGTACACTTGAAGACATGGTATGTGAATCCAAGCAGTTTATAGCTTTCCATTAGTATAGCAGACCGTGACCAATACATGCCAAATGAAGCTCAATTCCCCAAGGGAGTAACTAACAAGGATATCTAAGAGAAGCACCCGAAGACCGCAGGCTCTACTTGTGAAGAACGCAGAAGGGAACACAAGTGCTCACAGCTTCCTAAGTAGCTGCCTTCCAGGTTTGTGGTTCTTAAACTTTTGTGAGCATCAGAATCACCTGAATCATTTATTAAAACACAGGTTGTGAACCACAATGTGAACTATAGATCATGGTCTGTGGCAATGCTTCAATATGTATTCATCAATTGTAACGGCTATACCATACTAATGACAGATATTAATGGGGAAAAGTGTGGGAGGGGAAGAAGGTGAGGTATATGGGAGTCCTCTATATTTTCAAAGGAACATCTATGTAATCTAAAATCTCTTTACAAAAAAAGAACCACAGGTGGCCGGGCCCCACCCACAGAGCTTCTTCTAATTTAGAAGGTCTGGGGTCGAGCCAATACTTTTATTTCTAACATGTTCCTTGGTGGTGCTGATGCTCCTGGTCTGGAGATCATATTTTGAGAACCACTGTCCTAGATCAAGACTAAAGTTTTTGGAGAGATTAAGGATAAACAACCCCCCATATATTCCCTTGAATTATATTTGCATGTTAAATTGTATCATAAAATATTGATGAGCCACCACAGTCCTACCAATAAAGCTCTTGCTCAGAAGTGGCTTTGGATTGATGCTTTGGGAGAGTCTCACATCCCCAAGGAGTTTTGGATCAAGACAGAGATCCTTTGGAGCTGAGAGATTGGTGGATCCAAGGCTAAGATGATGACATCGAGAGGTGTATTAGTCAGCCAAAGGGGTGCTGATACAAAGTGCCAGAAATCTGTTGGCTTTATAAAGGGTATTTATTTGGGATAGCAGCCATAGAGAGTAAATTGCTTCCCTCACCAAAGTCTCTTGCCACATGTTGGAGCAAGATGGCTACCAGTCTCTGCAAGCATTCAGCCTTCCTCTTCCTCTTAAGGCTCCATGGTCCCAGATTCTTCTGATCTCAGCTGTAGGCTGGCATAAGGCTCTGTTCCTGGGGCTCATCTCTTTCCAGGCTCAGCTGCTCTGGTCGCTCCACAAGGCCAGCTGTAAACTATCAGCAAACAGCTCGGCTCGGTCCCCAGGATCCAGCATCATACAGAGGGTATCATGCCCAGAGGAACAGACTAGTTTAAAAACATAAGCAATACTTCTTTTTGGAATTCATCAATAATATCAAACTGTCCCAAGAGGAAACACTGGTCTTATATCCTCAAAGCCACAGGGCTCATGCTCTGATTATCACAAGCGGAAGTGGCTTAACCAAGAACCCTATCTAGGGTAAGATTCACAATCCCAGTAGTCTTTACAAATATCTCTGAGGCCAGACTGGGGCAGGGAATCCAGTGAGCGCTGCGCCCTGAGCCTGGTGATGATGACCCTCAAGCCATGGACCTGGGCAGGGCAAAGGATAATCTCAGCCTACGTGCTCTGAAGTGATCCACAGACCACGAGCAGATGCCTTAAAGATATCCCAAAATTGTCCAGCCCTCTTTCATGCTGGGCTGAAGAGATCCAACAAGCCCTCCCTGTGGGATGGGCCAAAGAAGAGAAATTCCTGGCATAGTATGTTATCATTTAAACATCAATTTTCACATGTATTCTCACTTGATTGTCACAATTCTGTGAGTGTCCTTTATTGTTATCATCCCCATTTTAGAGATGAGAATATATAAATTCAGTCAAGTCTGTCTGCCTAAGGTCAAAGAGCGGAGATTCAAACCCAGACCGCTCAAGGCCAATGCATAATGCTACATTGCCTCTCAGAGGTCATGGAGCAGAGGTACAGCATCAATCCTGGAAAATGGTTCTGAACAAATCAGTAAGGCAACTGACAACACTAGTTAAAAAGTCTTCATGCCAAGCAAAGTAGCGAGGGAACAGGGCAAGGGGCAAGATGTTTGACAGCAAATGATGGAGAAACAAACAAAAAACAAGATGAAATAGTATTACTTCTTTAAAAAAAAAAAAGACATTTACATAGTGATTTCACAATAAAATACTAGGATTTATTTTCTGACGGCACACTTGAAGGTTCTTATGTCAACTATCCTAAGGAATCCTGAAGCAGACACCTCATTCACCATTACTCACACAGACATATTCAATAACCAATTTTGCTACAGTTTTTATTTTAGAGTTTTCCAGGAAAAATTAGTGCTACAGGAATTGTAGCTCTTTGTTAGGTGGTCAATTTCTGAAACCCAGTGATGTTGAGGATGCTTGTTGTGGCAGCTTTTAAATATGAATTCATGAAAATGTACTTTCTTCATATTCTCATTCTCCTCCTTGCTTCTTATCGCTCTTATTTCTTGGGCCAGAGCCAGCTCGAGGCAATACTGACAAAAAGAAGTTATTTTCAGGACCACCTCCCTTTTCCTAATCTCCACTTTCCCCAACCCCAACTTCCTATTTTAAAAACCAGGTACTGCTTTCTACATCCCTTTGTCCGAGGATTCAATTTTCTTTTTCCTCCCAATCAAAATTTACCCTCCAGAAAGGATATGATCAAATTTCCCACACATCTAGACCAATGGCTCCCAACTTTCTTTTTTTTGTTTGTTTGTTTTTGTTATATAGATTGGTCCCACCCTAGACCAACTGAATTAGAATCTTCAATAGTGGAGCTCTGGCTTCAGTATTAAAAAAAAAAAATCTCCTCCAAGCCAAGTGCTTCTAATCTGCAGCCAGGGTTAAGCATCACTGCATATACATTAATGGGGAGGCTTATTGTGTTAACCTTTCTTCATATATTTGTATTTTATATCACAACAAAACCTTAGTAGGATTTTCAGGTTATCTGATTGAAGTTATGGAAAGGAGAAGTCCTCCTTTCAACAAGGCATGTTGCAGTTGTGCCTTGTGAAGGTGGGTATCCTTGGTTTTCATACCCATTAGTGAGCTTTGTGTGCTCCAGAATTGGAAGGTCCTTTAGACATGTGCATTAGAATCATTCTAGTTCATGGTTTCCCTCTCAATATAGCTCCCTTTGGCTGGGGTTTATGTTGGCTGCACTTAGGTCCTTTAGTTGTCTCCATTTCTGTCCATGTGGTCAACATAGGTTCTTTCTTAGGCATGATTCAAACAACTGTCCATGATTTCTGGCATACAGCTGAGAGAGTAAGGAGCCCTGATTTATTTAACCTGGGAAGCACTGTGAAGGTAGACCCGGGACCCTCCTGTAAAAGAGATGAGTTAAAGCTGGCTATCTCTTTCTGGACCAGCCTCAAATGGTGACCGATTTGTCACCAAGAAAGCAGGGTCTGGTTCTCAGTTTGTGGGCTCATTGCACCTGAGAGGGATTGGGCTCTCGTGAGGTGGTTCATACTGATCTACCTCACAAGAGACATAGCCCCAACATACTCATTTCTATTACGATCTTTGATTGCCAAATGGACTGCTCCTTTTGAGCAGTATACAACTTAGCTTAGGAAATTAAAGGCAGGAGTTTTCTTAGTGAGAACGTAAGTAGATCAAAGGAACACATGAAAGAAATGCTTCAAAAAATGCTGCTTTACATCCAGTCTGGAACTTCTGGAAAACCAGAGATTCCTGCATTTTAGCCATATTTGTTGTATCACCTTTTCTTTATCTGTGGAACAGGGACCTGCCTTCTGATAGTTAGACTTTAATAGTGGCAGAAGAATTGGTCCCCAAGGATAACATTGTTTAAGGGGTATTGTCATAGAGATCCAGTCACCTGATGTCTGATATGGCCTCTTCAACTAAGCCAGAATCACTTGAGGGGGAGGGGGCTTTAAAAATCCTGATGCCTAGGCCACATCCAAGACCAATTAAACAAAATCCCTTTCGGTAGGAGCCCATTGCATCAGTATCTTAAGGGTGCTAAAAATACCACAGAAATGTGTTGCCAGTGCACTCGGGTTAAAAATACCACAGAAATGTGTTGCCAGTGCACTCGGGTTATTTATTCAACTCTCCAGTTGACTCCAATGAAAAGCAAAGTTTGTGAACTACTGAACTAGATTGCTAGATCTGTTAAATAGATTAGTATATCCATAGTCAAATTCCCTTTGCCTCCAGAGAGGGCTGGAAATATACCCCTACTCCCTTTTTTGTCTGCTGTCCTATTTAGGAGGCTTCGCGGTAAGGCAAATTAATTGAATGTTTACCATATGCCAGATACTCAAAAGACCTTTATGTACTTTTATCTCTTTGGTTCTGGATACAGGCTGCACATTAGAACCCATATGGATGAGCTTCTTATAATACTTATGGCCAAGCACAAACTCTCTTCCCCCCACCTCTCCTTAATCAGAAACTTTGAGAGTGGCTACCAGGAATCTGAAGATTTTTTAAAACTCCCCAAATGAACTTACTCAAATCTAGGGTTGAGAACCACCAAGCCATTTAGATCACCTGGCACGTTTGACATCTTTTGGCGGTTGTCATAATAATATTATTCTCTATATAGAGCCAAATTATGGGGTAGACCAGGCAGACAAATGCCTGTGATACCATTAGGAGTGCGAAAAATACTACAGAAATGTGTTGCCCATGGACCCAGGTCTCTATACATGCTTCCCAACATGAAGGGCACAATGTAACATGGTTCCTTTTCCACTGAAGTAGGTGGCACCTTTCAGAAGGAATTAAAAAGGAGAAAAGAAAAGAAAATATTTTTTAAAAAGGAAGCATCCTTCCTGATGCTGACCCCTCCCCACTAAACAAACATTAAGCAAGTATTTAAAGAAAGAGGACCTAAAAGAGTATCAAATTGCTACCCTGTCCATAGTGATCACATATCTCAATCCACCCTTAATTTCATGTCAGATTTTCACGGATAATATTTGGGTTAGTTGTTTGTTGATAGAATGTATGCTAAAATAACAGAACCAAATAATAGCTGTCATTCATTAAGCACTTATTTTGCATCTGGTGCTAAGTACTTACTATAATTTTTCTCATATAGGGAGAAAACACATTTATTCATGCATCCATTCACTCACTCATCAAGTATTGACTGCCCACTGCAGACAAAGGTGGTATTTGGTAGTGGTGAGTTGGGGTCTGTGAGTTTCTGGTCATATGCCTTTGGACAAGTTATTTAACCCTTCTAAGCCTCAGCTTCCTCCTCTGTGAAATAAGGATAATAATCATCTCACCATAAAGGGTTGTTGTAAGGAGTGAATGAGAATTCATTAAAGCACTGAACACAATGTCTGCTAACTACTTAGTAAGTGTAATAAGCTCAGAAGCTGTTGTTACTGCTTCTACGTGTACTCACTCTGTGCTAGACACGGTGCTAGGTGCTGGATACCTCCATCTCATGAGTAAATTCCTGTAGTCATTTGTTTATTCATCCATTTAATAAGTTGGTCAGTCAACAAATCGTTTTTTAATGTTGTGCTAGGCCAGCGATGGGGAAACAAAAAAGGCCCTGTGGCAGCTCACAGTAAAGGGGAAGACAGGCAAGCAACAAGCAGTGGAAACCAGAGTATGGAGAGCTGCAGGGGAGGTGTGTGTGGGAGAGCTGCAGCCGAGCCATGTGTAAAGCGCCGCTCTGGAAGCCCCAGCAGGAACCTTGCTGGGGGCCGCAGGCAAAGGCTTCACCACACAGGTGACATCTGAGCATCACCTGGAAGGATGAGCCGCAGGAGCCACAACCAGTGACCGGGAGGGGAAAGCACATTCCAGGCAGAGGGAAAACCAAGTTACAGGATAGGTTTCTGGGATGATGGCCATCGCTGACTGGAGAAAAAGATCCTTGACTTTTCCCTGGGTTTGGAGTTTAAGTTTTGAGCCTGTAGACTTAGGTGCATCTATTGTATTTCTCAGGAATCTTTGTTAAGATTTGGTGAGTTACCTGTGCAGTTCTTACTAATAAATTGAGCAAAGCTGTAGGCAAGTAGCGTTTTCATTTTAGCACTCATTTACTGACAAGAAACTGCAAGTCCAAAGGCAAAAAGGAAATTTGGGTTTAATCAAAGCTTTGCTATGGATGTTGTGATATGATTTTGATATTCACTTATTAGGTTAGATATTCTAAGCACAAAGGATCTTATCACTGGGGTTTTTATAGGAACAAAGCTCTTCTGATGCAGCTATGATGGAGTAAACACAGACCAAACCTGTAGCATTTTACCTCCCTCACCCCCCATATCAGAGACTGCGGAGAACCCCTTCTGAATGCTTCTGCATGCTCCCAGCAGCCAGGCTCTCCTGGGCAGTTTATTTTAGTCCTTACATCTGGATCCTTACAATACCCTAAGATTAGGGGGGGAAATAATAGAAGAATATACACTACAGTGATCCCATCTGAGATTTGGCATTGAGGGTAACATTTATTTTCTTTGTATACATTCTATATTTTCCAAATTTTCTTTAATCAATGTTTTACTTTTTAACATTTTTCAAAAATTTCCATACTTAAAATTATCATAATGAGAACATAGGGCACACACTAGATCACCTATGCTTCACATATAACCCTCTCTCACTTCTCATAAGCCCAGGTTGCTTTGATTTAATGCAGTTGTCACAGAGAGACATTAATGCTATTGCTTGTTTGAGTGCTTCAAAGAAAACCACTCTTTATTGTTACTCTTGTAAGATGTGCCTGTTAACTTACATCCAGTGCAGTTTCTTTTCTCAGTTATATCTTGTTTTGGAGTTTATGATTTAATTAACTGTGTGTTGTTTTTTTTTGAGATACTGGGGATTGAACTAAGAACCTTGTACATGCGGAGCAGGTGCTTAACCACTGAATTACACCAGCTCCGCATTGTCTTTTAATAACATAGGCATTAAAATCAAATTTTTGTTGTAGCTGGTAAAACAATAGGAATGTGATGGCTGAACATTGATCTATTGCTTACATAAGCTTCCCTAGAACACTGTGACATGGAAGCAGGAGGTTTGAGAGTAGTTCACTAAAATTTCTCCAAAGTACTTATAAGAAACCACACAAAGCCAGTAATGACAAAATTTTAATCATTTGTAAATACCAGTAGCTAATATTATGTTTTAATAATCAAATCAGGATTAATATAATCTTATAGACTGCTTCTTTTCTCAGGAAATTAAATTATGGGGGAGAAAAAAAGTCATCTCCTGGTCATAGTCTTACACAGCAAGAAACATTTTAATTGTAAATGCGCCTTTTAGAGCCTTTAAGTTTCAAAAAGATGAGGAGGAGGATGGATTTTGTGTGCTTACTAATCTGTAAATAGATCAGCAGGCCAGGAATCATTTCTGAAATGTGGCATCAATTGCACAGGCTTCCACTTAGTTTTAGTTGCATAAAAGCCCTACTAGATACACAAATAACATCAAACTTGTTGGATTAAAGAGGGGCCCCTCATACTCTAAATTATGATTGTCAATCATCACCCAGGATTAAGGGATATATTTTAAAAACCTAAAAGCAAGCACTTCCTTTTAACTTCTGCCTACTGCGCATTTTGGAATATCGCCCAGAAATAGTATTACTTGAAACAAGACTGCCTCCCTCCTACCATCGATGAGAAGTGCATTGTTACCATCTGCTGTTGTCTATTTGGAATAAAACTCAGCAAGGCATGCAGCTTAATGTTCAGAACCCTTCAGCAGATTACGCTTGTGTTTAGAATGCAGTTTCACATTTAAATGGAGCTGATTTTCAGTCTAGTCAGTGTTTTCTCGACATTGCTATCCTTCCCGCCAGAAAGAAGCAAATTAGTCTGAGAACTAAGACTACCACAACACATTCATATTGTAAAGTGGAAACTTCCTTGAAACCCTGCAGTGACCACTGAAGCTTTACTTGTAAACTCTCCAGATTTATTCAGGTGAATAATTTTCCCATTTTGTATTTTCTCATTAGCATTAATGTCTCCAGACATCCATATTAATTTCAGTATTAGAAAATATTATATAAAATGCATGTGTTCTTAGTGAGTAATACCCCAAAGATGTAATCATGAAAGGGCCTTGAAATATTTTATATGTAATAGGAAACTTTAAAGGAATTGTATTAGGCCTAACTGCAAACAGATTGTGTATGAAAGACGTTTGTATGTGCAAATACTATCTTTCAAAGTATGTACAAGAAACTGATACCTGGTTTCTTCAGTTAGTGGTAGGGGTGACTGGTAGTCTAGGGTGGGAAAGAGATTCATGTGTCTCTATTATTTCATGCTTTTCATTTTTAACATGTAGATGTACTACTTAAAAATTAGTTATAACTAATAATGAGGTTATTAAAACTTGTGAAAAAGAAAGAAAATATATGCCAGTTCCTTAAATTAAAAAAAAAACAACAACAACACATTCCAGGACTAATCTTATCAACAAATAACCTTTTAATAAGATTATTAAAACAAAGTGTTAATTTATGAAAAGTTCAGCATTCTATTAAATTGCTAACAAAACACTGAATTACAACCCAACAGGTTGCTTCATTGAATTCATTCATCCACTCCTGGCAAAGACATTCCAAATTTGAACTTAATTAATATTCCTTCTCCTGGTTTCCATAGTTTCTTTTTAAACATGAGTACCAGCAGAAACTGGCAGTAACTTTACCCATATTCTCAATAATAACCCCCCTCTGGCTGTCAATATGTATGAAAAGGAAATTTTTTTCCATAGCCAGAACAGCCATCATTTTCATCATGTCTTTTGTTTAAAAATGTGCTGGTAGCATGTCTTTTTCCTTCTCTATTTTGCATATGCAGTTTGACAAATTTAACTCTTTCCCTGCCTGTGGTTGGCACGATGCTTAGTTGAAAAATGAAAACTCAAGGATAGTGTTGCCATTCTGGGTCCCAAACAACAGCCTGCCATCTGCCTTCGTGTAATCTCAATATCCCAACAGTCTATGAAACCAGAGGCTAACAATGAAGTGTCCCTGGTAGAAACCAGGACTGTGGCTTAAAAGTTAGCAAGGTGCAGGTTCCTTTGTTTCTATTCTGCTTTAATACCTGAATGAAGATCGCTTTGGTCACTATAAACAAAGGAATGAATTGGTAAAACACAAAACCTATTATAAGTAAATGACATTTGGGTCCACTAAAATGGTTTGTTTGGGCACAGTTAGTTCACTATATTCCATACCTTTTCTCTAACGCTACACATTTTCTTCTAGCCCAGAGTGGATATGGTTGCATTCTCAGATCTAGTCTTGTTCCTTCTTACTCTGCCTTGTCTCATCTTAGACCCATGTTTGTTCTTGCTGGGCTGATTGTCTTCTGTGGGTCACAATATGTAGCAGTATGTTGGTGGACTATATAGCAACACACTAAACACCCCTATATCCACTTGATTTTAGTCTTTTTTCTTTTACATGCCTTTCTGCCATGATGCCTTTGCTATTTTCCAGAATTTGCTCTTATTCATTTCATCTAGCCTCTCCATCTCTGTGTATTTGCATATTCCATACTACTGGTAGAAAATATTTCTGTAGACTAAACTTGTCTGTTGCGGTTTACAATAAGGTTTATAGCCTTGTTGATACTAGAACTCCGTTTCCTCTGGTTTGCACAAATCAGGCCTGGACCACACATCACATCAGCCCCTATGATCCCTGCCTATGCTACTCCCTGCATTCACTCTTCATTGACCATTGTTGCTGAAGGCACATATGTAAACCCCACCCAAGAGGTCATGAGGTCAGTGGCCTCCCTGGTTGCTTCTTTGGTCTTGCTCACTACCATGACTATAACAAAAAGTAACACACAGAGCGTTGCTCTCTTGGCCAGTACTGACTTTATCTTGCCCACTGCTACTCTAACTTTGGCACTCACTGGTTCCTCTGAAAGAGATTATTTATTCTATTCCAATGGTATTGGGTGAGAAGGATAAATTTCCAAACAAGACAGCTAGGAAGACAACATGCCAGGAAATAGACCATTTTCTTTCGTTGTATGTTTTTCTAAAACCTTCTCCCCTCCTCTTTGATTATAAGTCAAAGGATAAATTGCTG
>PVKH010028766.1:0-12775 GCA_004027955.1 Chaetophractus vellerosus | reverse complement strand
CCCACTCACGGGCAGCTTGCCCTGCCCATGGCGGCTTGCCCTGCCCGTGGCAGCTTTGCCCTGCCCGCGGCGGCTTTGCCCTGCTATGGCAGCTTGCCTTCTCAAGGCAATCTACCCGCTCAAGGAGGCCCTGGGAACCAAACCCGGGACCTCCCATGTGGTGAACTGGCGCCCTACCAATTGTGCTACAGCCGGCCCCTCAAATATTTTTCTTGGTCACATTCTATTCTGCAGTCACATGTTGATCCCATATCTCATTCATCTTTATTTAGGTTACAGAGATAAGTCATATGTCAAAGTGACTGCTTCACTGAAAAAATTGTTAATGCAAAAAAAGCATTGCATGTAGAAAAGTACCATGTGTAATGCACCTTATTTAGTCTACTATTTGTATATAAATAACACTGGAACATGTAAATTATTTAGATATGTAAGTAATAAGATGTCTTAGTTTGACAGGGGTGCTATGATAAATACTACACAGTAGGTCAGCTTAAACAACAAGCCTATGGTGCCTTGCCGCTTTAGAGGCCATAGGTCCTAAATCAAGGTGTCAGCAAGGCCATGCCATCTCCTGGAGTCTGTAGTGTTCTGGTGCTGGCTTGTTCTATTCCTTGGGATTCCTTGACATGCGTCTCTGCTTCCATCACATTGTGGTGTCCTTGGTTTCCTGCTGTGTCTTTCTATAATTTCTGGCTTTATGTCTTCTGGCTTCTCTGACTGCATGCAAATTTGCTCTTTATAAGGTCTCCAGTAAAATGGATTAAGACCCACCCTGATTCAATTTGCCCACATTTAAACCAATAGTAACATCTTCAAGAGGTCTTATTTACAAATGGGTTCTCACCCACAGGAATGTGGGTAAAGAACATGTCTTTTGCAGGGTACATGTTTCAATTCTATCATAGGATAAAAAGGAAGGTTTTTAAATTTGTTGCAAAATGTGATAGAATTTGTTTTAGTTCTAGGATATTTTACTGGATTCTAAAGTATTTTATCAAAGATATTTTTCTAACAAATGCCAATTTCCTGTAACATTACAGTTCACTACCTTTAACAAGTAAATCTTCCAATACTGACAATTGTTTTCTAACATATACTCGCCTCTCAGAACATGGGATCCAGAGGCAGCAATATTTGGACTGTGAATTTATGACATAAAAACAGCATTCATTGTAAGGTCCACTTAATTGTGTCTCTCTCTAGGCTTTATAAAGTTTCAAGTTATTTTGTTCTTTATCTTCATAGAGATATTATGTTGGTATTAAATTTTGACATAATATCCTAATTTGAAAGCTCTATATAATTTAAAAAGGCAATGACTCAGTAATTTCTATATTTATTAAATGCATTTGAAATGTCTGATGGATAGCAACAAAATACATGAAGTATGATAATTGATACTTTTACTTAGTAACACATACAATCAAATGCAATTCCAAGTATATAATACTGCTTCTTATTTAAGCTGAAATTTCTCACAGAATAAACTATACCAAAAACTAGCTTTTTTGTTGTTGTTAAAAATAGTCACAGTTTATTATGACATAAAGTGCCACCCAACATCTGAATTTGTTTCTAGCACAAATTTATTACTGTGGTGTTTTCCAGTAATGTGTTGTCTTAAAAAATTTTAAGGCCCTTACTCATTTCTGGCTGTCACCTATTGTGATGTTTTCTATCTTTAAAAAAATCACATGGAAATTTATTGCTTATTGGGTGCAGTTCCTGTTTAAATTGATGAGAACATTTTGTTAATGGATGGTAGCAATGGTTAGCATAACATTGTGAATGTAATTATTACCCTTGACTTGAACATTTGAAAGAGGATAAAATGGGAAATTTTGAGTTGTATATATGTTACTATAATATAAAGTAAAAATAAAATTCTTGAGCCCGTTTACTTAAACAAACAAGCAACATTATAAGGAACTGTAACAGAAAACTTGCTAGTACCCAATGGTGGTTTAATTGTGTGTTTTAGCTAAATTATGGGTGAATTGTAGTCAGGTTTTGAACCCTTACCAAGGAGGACTAAAGGTGCAAAAAAGCAATCAGAAGGATAGTAACTGTATAAGTTTTATGGTTAAAAGACAGCAAATAGCAAGGAAAATATCTAGAAAAATAACCAAACCATGCAGATTAAAGTGTGGTAGTGTGGTTCTGGACATCTAGATCTTATTTTATGGCTCTTGGGTGAATCCTAAAATGTCTGTGTCAGCCATTCCCATATTTGAAATGAAGGTGTTGGGTTCATGCTGTCTTCTCCAGAAGACCATCTTGTGGAGAATGCCTGAGACTCTCATCTTCAGTTTCCTCCTGGGACATATTTTTAATAATTTAAGGATGAATTATTTCTTTCCATTTTTTAAATATAGTAAACTTTATTTTTAAAGGCTTTTTAGATTACAGAAATTTACATCAAAGTATAAGGGATTCCCATATACCCCTCCCCCTTCCTCACTATTAATAGCATCTTACAATTATGTGGTACATTAGCTATAATGAATAAATATTGAAATATTGCTACTAACCAAGGTCTATTCCAATTATTCCAATGCCTAAAAATGCCCTATGTTCCCCCTATTATTCCCTCCCCCTCCACTCAGAACCTCTGGTAACCACTTTCTTTACATCAGTGTTACATGTTCTTCCATTATTACAATATTAATAAGTATACTTTGTCCATGGTTGCATTTTCCTCTTATGTTTGTTCATTTCTCCACCTTGAGGATTTGGGGATGGTGATGCCTTTCTGCCTCAAACAGAGAGGAACTATTTTGCGTGCGGTTGTAGATATTCTCTGCTTTTTAGGAATGGGGGTTGTCCATCATCATAATTGTTTTCCTTGTCTTGTGTGAGTCCAATGAACTGGATAGTAGGTGTTGATGGCAACTCTATTGAGATTCAAGGCTCAACTGGCACATGAACAGACTGAAGATTTAAGTCTATATACATAGATTTAGCAGGTATAGTGCTAATTATAGGCTCAAAAAAAGGCGGTAACAGAATCATGTGTAGGGAAATTATAAATGAGTCTAACTCTGATACATTGGGGAAATAGGTTGTCATGTATTCCCAGGTAAGGTCCACTGACATGGTGCTGATTTCAAGGGGTTGTGCAGGTTGCCTGTAATGTCCAGGTGGCTCTAAAGCCCTCAGGAGCACCCCTGTTTGATGCATTGTTCACAGTGGCAGCTAGTGAGAATCTGCCTAAGACATGGATAAGTATAACCTCTGGAATGACCTCCCGATGCCCTTTGAAATCTCTTAGCCCTAAAAACTCTTTTGTATTTGATGTTTCCCCCTTTTGGTCGAGTCTTTTCCCAAATGCATCTTTGGCTGATGCTTGATATCAATCCCTCAGTGTTAGGAGGGCTCATCCCCTGGAATCATGTCCCATGCCGGGGATGGGGGGAAGGTAGTGCATGTAGTTGCTGTATTTTTCTTCATTTGAGAGACATGGACCCAACATTACATAAAATTATCATTTTATGTAATGATAATTGTTAACGATATCCTATGCTGTCCTTCATATTGAAGCCTAGGATATTTTTTCCCTGATTTTTCTCCAATATACAAAATATTCTGAAATATTCTTGTATTGTAGATAGTAGAATCCTCTCTGGAGACAAATAGTCAATTATTTTGTAAACCTCCAGTCAATGGTTTTTCAACGGTTAAATATATATAAATAGTGAGGATATTTAGAAACTTCTAAGAACCTTTTTATTTGCATCATAAAGTATTCTTTAGTTGTCCCTGATTGTCAAATATATTGATACTTAATGTCCTAAGAAAAAATTCTAATTTGAAGGCAATTATTGTATATGTCCTTGCACATAAACATGAGTATGCCTCTTAAATTGTACAAAACGATTGAAGCATATTCATATGTTTTCTAAGACTGGAAAATAAAGGACATGCACAATAGTTTAGAGTTCATTAAAAGTTGAAGGGTGTAAATCAAATGATTATTTCTACTAGCTATCTTTTTATAAAGGGAAGGAGCAGACTATGTGTTAATATTGGAGCATTCCAGGAAATTCAAGGGTAATTCAAGCTTAAAGAACAGCTGGAACAGTTTTTTTAATTCTCAATTTGTAACTAAACTTGGGAGAGAATAAAAATAATAAAGTGTCATAGAACATGAGATATGAACATAAGTCATACTATCCACAGGCAAGAAATATTTACATGTAATCAATTGAAAACACATAACAGTAAGTAAAATTCTTTTACTATAATAAAACTAATTAATAATATCTCAAAGGTAAAATAGTTTACAGAATGTTTTGGCAATTGAGAGGAAAATATTATTTGAGCACAGAAAAACTTGAATATTTTATGGGAAAAAAACATAAATTCTTATTTTATTTTATACTTCTTCCATATCATATTTTGTATATCTTCTATGTCACTTCCAAATTATTTATATTTGAATATCCATGAACATTGAGCTATTCATTTCCCTTTAAAATTTATTATTTGGAAGTTTTATAAACCTCAGTACTTTGTTGACTGTCTTCAGTTAATTTATATATACAGAATTTCTCAATTTTTCTTTTACAATATTCTATTGTTTATAAAAATTGAAATAATCCTAATATGTATTTACATGTATGTGTTTAGAAATATATAGATATATAGCTATTCAAGTACATGATAATATTAATTATTAACTCTAGCTGTATCATTTGTATATATTATATTGTTGAATCTTAATAATCATGAATATATTCCTTAAGAAACAAAAATGTAAACAATATTTATTCCCTTGTATACCTATTTTTATTTCCCCATAATCTTTTATATTACTTATCTTCTTTAACCAAAATAATATACTTTTATTATTCAGACACAAGAACAACTTGAAGATTGTAAAACAAGGTCTGTCTAGTTTATTTCTTTTCAGGCACATATTTTATTTCATTTTAACAAACTTTATCACATAAACAATCATTTAAAACATTTTACACATCTTATTCGTGTACAGCCTTTTTATATACAAAATAAAGAACCAAAACGTTTAAAACTATTTCAGTGACCGATGTTTTAACATTTTCTTACTTGTAAATTGAATAGTTATCCAAAAAGTACCATTAATTAATTCAATTTTTATTAGTCTGTTGTTTTAAAGTTCTTTATAGAAATAAATACTAGAATGTAAGTCAACACATTGTCTTTTATGACTTTGTAGCACTACAAGAGTTCACAAACTTAAATTTTTTTAAATGATATCATTTATTACAATTTCATGTAAACAATTTTCTATTTTTGTATTCCTGAACACTTTGTGAAATGATAATTTACTCTACCCACACCACTAATGTGGATGTTTTAAAGTTTAAAATGAGGGAAACTAGTCCAAAATATTGTATGCAATAAAATATTGTGCTAACTTTTCTACATGGTGATAAAGTCAAGAAAATTGCATAGAATTATTTTTAAGCTATAATTGAACACTGAAATTGGTCCAAAGAATAATAGCAAAATAATATTGGTATATGAACTCTTTTTGTAAACGTTTTATTGTGGCAACATATATAAAGCACAGATTTCCTATTTTAACCTTTTTTATGTGTACAATTCAGCAGCATTAATTATATCCACAATGTTGTGCAACCATAACCACCAACCATTACCAAACGTTTTTTATTATCCCAAACAGAAACTCTGTATCTATTAAGCAATAATAGATTGCCTGTAACCTCTAATCAAGTTTCTCTCTCCTTGAATTTGCCTATCTGGATATTTCATATGTGGGATCACAAAATATTTGTCTTTTTGTATCTGGCTTATTACAATCAGTATAATGTTTTCAGGGTTCATCCATATTGTAGCATGTATCAGAAATTGATTCCTTTTAATAGATGAATAATATGCCATACTACATTTTGTTTATCCATTTACCTGCTGTTTGTCACTTGGATCATTTCCATCTTTGGGCTATTGTAAATAATACTTCTATAAATATTGGTGATCAAATATGTGTTTGAGTACCTATTTGTAATTATTTGGTATATATACTTAAAAGTGGAATTGTGGAGTCATGTGATAATTCTATGTTTAGTTTTTGAGGAACCACCAAACTTTTCCAAATAGGCTGTACTATTTCACATTCCCAGCAGCACAAGGCCAACACTTTATTTACCTCTTTTAGATAATAGCCATCCTACTGGGTGTGATGTGGCATCTCATTGTGGTTTTGATTTGCATGTCCCTAATCACTAATGATGTTCAGAATATTTTCATGTACTTATTAACCATTTTTATTTCTTCTTTGTATAGAATTCAAGAGTTGATGAACTATTTTTAATATAAGTGGTGGTCTATATACATATGTCAAATTTTTAAACCTTTGAATTCATCTCATTAATCTACTTATTTGAAATCTAAACATCATCCAAACTTTAAGTTAAACTTTATTCTTTTGTGTTATAGTTTGGCAAGGAAAAACAAAAACAAACATAACCTATTTCTCTTTTTATCGTTTATTTGGAAACTCAACAATTTATCTGGATGAGATGTTTCTAGAATGTGTACCTAATGGATGAATGATTTTTTTAAATAAAATATTCCCAAATTTTCCCAAATAAATGAATTATTAATGGAGAAGAAGAAAAAACAAGAAAAATTGAGAGGGAGCTAGTTTCAGAAATATATACAATTATTACAGTGAAGGCTAATTATTTTCCATCTGTAAGGAAAGGCAAAGGGTTAGATGCAGGAAAAACACATTTTGACACATATACAGAGGACCAAGAGTCCTATTAAAGTATATCTCTTGCTTTAGTTTATAAAGACCAATTATCGTTTCTCGGCCTTTTGGCTAAGATCAAGTGTATAAAGACCACTTAGACCTTAGAAATAGAAAGTAGTTTTGATGATTAAGAACAAATATTTTTCTTAAAAATAAAACCCTCTGGAGATCCCATGTATTCATCTATACATTTTTCTTTTCCTGCTCTTATTTGTATTTAGTGTTCAAAATGAAAGTGGGTAGTATGAAGGCAGCTAGAGTTTTAACATAAAAGAAGGGGAACATAGCCAAGAATTTTATATAATATCCTAACTTCTATAATTCCTTGATATCTGGTAACTCCAATTTACTACACTGCTTATTGAGCCTTAGATTTATTGTATTATCTTTCCCATACTTTATGTGTAATTATTTTATGTGTTTTTATATCTTCATGGCATCTCCAACAGTAGTTTATGTATCAGAGGGGCTAAATAAATTCCCCTAATTAAGGCTTAAAAGTATAGTGTCAAAATTATTTATAGACTGACAACATATATTAATTTATTCATTCAATTAACATTTATATGCAGTTGTAGAGCATTTTCTTACCAATGCAGATGAAAAGGTCAGTGAGTCAATTTTAAATTTTCTACTTATTAATTTTATAAATTTATGTGACAGATTTAACTGTCAGTATGAAGCAGATTCTGTTAAAAGAGAGGAAGTGAGACTGAAAGAATCAAGAAAACAATGTAAAGAGGAACAGAGGAAGAGAAAAAAGATACTTTCATGTGTTTAAAAGGAATGTATACACAAGAATTTAAGAAGATATAAACCTAATGTAGCAAAGGAGAAACATAATATACCTAAAAACTGCTGGTCATACTCTTATGTTCTTTGAAGAGTTGGCTTTGGGTATAAAATTTCTTAGTTTTCAGTATTTGAAAATATTATATACAACTTTCTAATTGGTTGCATACTTGAATATATGTTATGAGGATAAAAGTTTCTATTTTCATTGAGTTTTTTTTTAAATTGAAAGTTATTAAACTATACCTGGAACATCTTAAATTAAGTATATGCTTTAAATTTTTTGACCTAATATGTTGAAGGTATTTTTAAATTTTCTTTACCAGAATTGTTTAAAAACAACACAGACAACTATATTTAATTAACAGATAGCTTTCTAAGAGGAAAGGGTTTGGAAAAAGTTATCACTAAAAGTTCCTTTAAGCTCTGTATATTAAAATGTCAAATAATATTGAATAAAAAAATAATCACCATTCTGCTTCTTTTGAAAGCCAGACATTTTACTCATATATAGTTTTCAATATAATGCATTCATATTAGATTCTGCTTCTCACTCAGTAGGGGTAATATAGACATTCAGTTTCTAATTTTAACTACTGACATCAAATTCACATTCCTTTAAAAACCATCATCATTAGTGTTTGTGTTTTTTTCACAGATATTGGCTGACCTAGAAAACCATGCATTATTTAAGAATGATCTGGAATGTCAAAAGCTGATTCTGGAAGCAATGAAATACCATCTTTTGCCAGAAAGAAGAACTTTAATGCAAAGTCCAAGAACTAAACCTAGAAAATCTACAGTTGGAACTCTTTATGCTGTAGGAGGAATGGATAATAACAAAGGTATAATAATTCTAGCTCTGTATACCATACATATCATGTGTCATACCACAGCAAAATTATAATATGTGTAACCTGTATAACACCAACAAACCTCATATAAACTTAGCTTTATCCATTAGGATTTAAGATTCAATGGGGGGCTGGCTGTATAGTCCAGTTGGTAGGGCTCTGGTTTACCACATGGGAGGCCCCGGGTTCGGTCCCCAGGCGTCCTCGAATGGGCAGACAGCCTCGAGAAGGCAAGCCAATGCGGTCGGGGCATGCCGCCGTGAGCGGTGCATGCTGCTGCAGGCAAAGACAAGTCCCTGCAGGCGGGCAAAAAGGCAAGCCCCCGCAGGCAAAGACAAGCCTCCACAAGCAAGGGGGAGCCCCCATGAGCAGGCGGGCCACCGAGCCGGTGAGCTGACTCGGCAGGTCGCCCCCGCAGGGGAAGACAAGCAGACACAGAGGAACGCAGAGAAAAATGAACACAGCAAGAACAAGCAAAGAAAAAAGGGGGGGGGTGTATAATAAATAAAAATAAATCTTTAAAAAAAAAGATTAAACGGAAAGTTGGGAGGATATCTCATTGTAAGGCTGTAATTTCTGCTTCTTCTGCTTCTGCTTCTGTTTCTGCTGAAAGCAGGCATAGGCTTGCTGAAAACACAATTATTAAAAAGAGAGTTTTTACTTTTGAGGAACTTAGAGTCTCACATGGAAGCCTGACAAAGAAATAGGCAATTATAAATGAGTGTAATGATTTTGGCAATTGTAACTTATAAATTTAATTATTTTTACCTATTTATTCCTTCAAAAGAAAGTGAATGCTTTGTTTAAAAACTGAACACATATTTGAAGGTTTTATTTATTTTGCATAGTTATTGGAAAAATCTCTATGAATATATGTTTCCCTCAGCATTTCTTAAGCATCTTAATTTTCTTGAACAAGTATACAAAACAATATGCAAAATTAGAATTTGCATATTTGTGTACAATAAAGGGTATAATTAACCATAATATATTTCAGGAACATGTAGAAAGATACAATTAGCAGCAATAGAGGGTGATCACATTTTGAAACTCTTTTAAAGGAACCTGGTTATTAAAGAAGTAGCACAAAGCAACTGAACTTACTTCAACCACTGTGAAATGTGATCTCCAAATAGAAACTAAAGGGAAACCTTTTAAGTAATCAGTTAAGACACACATTTCCATTTTTGTCTGTCAATAAAGGCATTCTGTGGTTATTAGATGGTTTAATTGTTTGGAAATTTTAATTCCTATTTACTGGAAAGTAGATTTCTAGTAATCATCATGTGAAGTGAGCACTAGAGTATTAAAATATGAAAATGAAAGTAAACTAAAGAGGCGAGAATTCCTTTTCAACAACATTAAAAATCAAGACTCTGAAGGGTAAAACATTTCTCACTACATGAAATGGATATAGGTACATGTAAGAAAGGAAGGTGTTAAGCCATAGAACACAATACTATTGAAAGAAAATGCCTCTAAAACCATGATGGGATATATCCCATCTGGGTTAATTTCCTTCCTCAAAAGAAGAATCTGAGTGTTATCTTCCCAAAAAGTAGCAAAAATAAAACAAAAATCCATTAAAGATAGTATAATGACATAAAAAAAGTAAGCTAAGAAAATAAACCTATTAATCTGTATTCATGTTGCTCTTGGAAAATACTAAGTAGCAAATAACATGTACCACATTTGTTTTAATTCCTGAAGGAAATAATTATCCATCTCTTGGAGCAGAGACAGGAGTATTTTATTTTAATGTGTGATAGGCTAATTTTACCTGTTAAAGTAAATATCCTAATTTCCACTGACTTTCAATGAACACATACAAGTTTCTATTGAAGTCTCAGATTTCATAAATGGGTAGTGGTTTTATATGTGATTATCAAATTTTAAGGTCAGATGAGTGGCACTTGTTTTGAAAAACACTGTATTCTACAGAAAAAAAATGGCCATATAAGACCAATTGCATTTGGAAATCTGCTCATGAAAGTACTGTTGTTTTTATTTCATGAAAAGAAAATGAACATTGAATCTGACAAGCAGGTGACTAGGAATGAGCAGTAAACTATAAATTATGATAAGTACAAGAATCAATATTTTATTAAAGACATAAAATATATGACTAATTTGAATTTTTTACTTTTTAATATGTTATTTAATTTAATTGACTTTTCTAGATTATTTTCAACTATGACAAAGTTCTCTCTGAAAAAGTTGGTATGCAAGTCAAACACTTGCCTATTGCATAAATGTTCAAACAGGGATTCTACTTTCTAGTAGTTGAATTCTCCTAATTCTGCTATTTCTTATTAAAGAAGTTATATGTTTACAGAACAACCATGCATAAAATACAGAATTCCCATATACTACCCTATTATTAATACTTTTCATTGGTGTGGAACATTTGTTACAATTGATAAAAGCACATTTTTATAGTTGTACTATTAAAGCCCATGGTTTAACATAATATTAACTGTGTAGTTCAGTTCAGTGGATTTTGTTTATTCTTATTGTTGCTGTATATAGAACCTAACATTTCCCCTTTTAATCACATTCAGATATATATTTCAGTGTTGTTAATTATATTCACAATGGTGTGCTACCATCACCACCATCCATTACCAAAACACTTCCCATTGTTTTAAACAGGAACTCTGTATATTCCCCCCACCCTCCGTAATCTATATTCTAGGTTCTAACACTATGAGTTTGCTCATTCTAATTTTTTCATATCCCTGAGATCATATAATATTTGCCCTTTGATGTATGGCTCATTTCACTCAAACCAATGTCTTCAAGGTTCATCCATGTTGTTGCATGTATCAGACCTTCATTCCTTTTTACAGCTGAAAAACATTCCATTATATGTATATACCACATTTTGTTTATCCATTCATTGGTTGTTGTACACTTGGAATGCTTCCATCTTTTGGCAATTGTGAATAAAGTTGCTATAAACTTCATGTGCAAATACCTATTCAAGCCCCTGCTTTTAACTCTTTTGGGGAAATGAGTATTGGGACTGATAAATATGGTCATTCTATACTTAACTTTCTGAGGAACTGCCAAAATGTCTTCCACAGTGGCTGCACTGTTTTACATTGCCGACAGTAATGAATGATTGTTCCTATTTCTCTGCATCCTCTCCAAAATCTGTAATTTAAAAAAAATAATGGCCATTCTAATGGGCTTGAAATGATATCTCTTTGTGGTTTGGATTTGCATTTCCCTCATAGCTAATGATGCTGAGCATCTTTTCATGTGCTTTTTGGCCATTTGTATATATCTTCTTTGGAGACTTGTCTATTCAAGTCTTTTGTCCATTTTTAAATTGGGTTGTTTGCCTTTTTGTTGTTAAGCTGGAGGATTTCTTTATATATTCTTTCCCATTTAATTTTACTCCATAAACTTTCATAGCAAATATTATTTCTTAAAAAGTGCTTTCTATACCTCTTTAAGTTGAATTATCTGCAATTAGGCATTAAGAGTTTATCTTAAAACTATTTTCTCTTTTCTTAAAATATAATGAGGGAAAGGAAATAAAAAGAAAGAAAGGTAGAAAAAAGCAAGTGAGAGCTATCAAAAGGAAAACATATATTAAAGTAGAATTGGAATTTACTTTGCATGACTAATATGAAGACCTATACAATACTCAAGGTGATCATTCATCATTATTTCCATATATATACCTTTTAAAGGACCTTGTAAGCAACTTGTTGGGTTCCTTTCCAGCTCCACAATTACTAGGATTCAGATGATACCTCATGGGATTGATAAAACTTTGGGTACAATTCTTGGACATATTTCCTAGATATTATGAAAATTCAGATTATTGTTCTGTTCTATTCAGTTCTGTTCTGTTCTATTCCACTCCACTCTATTCTATGCTAAGCTGTCCCTTTCTCTTACATTCACTTATATAGGTATTCAATTATGACCTTTTTATATCTATTTTGTTCTATGTTCTGTGCTAGGAAGATGTATACAGTGGTAAACATAATGAACACGATCCCTGCTTAATGAAGTTTTTTTCAAATCAATTCTATTGATGCATATTAATAAAACATACAGTTCATCCAAAATGTACAGTCAGTGATAATTGGTATAATCACATAGTTGTGCATTCATCATTCTTCATGAAGTTTATAATTTAGGAAAACAAATACTAAACAAAATATTTCCAAATAAAATAAATGTTACAAAAGGGATTCACAAGTTCAATGACCATATCATATATAGGTACCAACTCTAATCTAGTCTAGAAAATTAGATAAGTCCATAGAAAGTACTTTGTTGTCTTTTTTCCACCTGAAATGTCCAGAATTATTTAGTCATAAGTATGACAAATTATTGAGACCAGGCA